>VZTQ01012247.1:0-88322 GCA_013400755.1 Pelecanoides urinatrix
GCGTCAAGGCTTTCTCTTTTTCCAACTCTGACCCCACAATGAGCAGGTTGCACATGCACAAGGAATTGGGAAGAGACACAACCAGTACAACTGACCTGAACCGCCCAAAGGGGTAGTCCACACCATGTAGCATGATACTCAGCCAAGAAAAACAAGGGCCATCTTTTGCTCTTCCTAATTTGTTCCCCATTCTGGTGGGGGGGGAGAGGGAGTGAGTGTGCGTCTGTGGTGCTTCGGTTCCTACTGGGGTTAAGCCACACGAGAGCCTCACCGCGCTCCCAGGTCTTCCATCCTCTCTGAAGACGCTACCTGGCACCTCAGTGCGCATCAGCCCACATTCCGTGGTGTTACGTGGCACGTGCTGGTTGCAAGGGGAAGAGCCATGACCTTCTTCACAATTTGAAGTGCAGAGACCTATGGATAGAGCTCAGAAACGCTCAGAGGTTTTTCAGCTAGTCTTTCCATTATGGCCCTGTTGCATAAATCCCCCAAACGTAGGGTCAGAAGAATATCAATTTGCTTTCTAAATGGATTCTGTGCCCTTAAGGCTACAGAACATAATGGAAAAAAAGAAAAAACCCTCAAACAGGTCATGTACTAGAAAGGTGATAAAACCCACACCATTAAAGCAGAGATTTAAAGGCAATTACGTTATTCTACAGATCTGATTCTGTTATGAAATATCTGAGGCTGTTACGGAAGTTCAGATTAGCCCTTCCAATTCCATCAAAGAAGATGGTTTGCATGGGCTTTGCCAAGAAGAGTAAAGAAATTAAAAATAGAAAAAAAGGAATAACATTCCACAGCTTCCACAATTATTCTTACAGAGCCATAGGAAAGAAGCGGAGCAGCCAAACGGTGCCCAGGAAACGTCCTGCTGTGCGAGCTCACTGCCATGCAGAACCCAGGGCTGCTGTCTTTTAGAAGACACCTCTTGTATCCATTATTTGGACTGCGCTATCCCCCTCCCAGGCCTGGAGAGAGGAAACCAGAGTGAAAGAGAGAGCTGTCCCATCCCATGTCATACCCGTTAAAAGCCTGAACTTCTTTCTGCAAAGTACTTCCAGCAGAGGCTATCGAGCAATACATTGAATATCCTGCAGGTATAGCAAGACTTGTGAACAACACGTCTTCTCCTGCCCCCACCTCGCTCCTCACCTGTATAACGCTTACAGCCACGGGGAAGTCTGCTCCGGCCACTGCCAAGCCCCACATCTGCTCTTAGAACCTTATGGCCAACGGTAGGATATACTAGAGAGAAAAAAACACCAGTGTAAAATAAAAGGTATATAAGGCTTCTGGAAGGAGCAGTTGGGTGTAGTAAGTGAGACAGAAGTAAGCTAGAACAAAGAGCAATCTTATTCAGGTAAAACTGTCTCAGCAAGTCTCAAAGCTATTTCTCAATAGAGCAGCGCTAACAAAATCAAGTTGCAGTTTGTCCTTGCTGCTTCCACACAAACTGCTTTTGTGAGTAAGAGCCAAAACTGTTTTCAAATATCAATATTTATAAGGTTGAAAGAATTGTGTGGGTTTTAAACCAACATGCAGAGGAAAAAATAAGGTTACAGAGCCCTTTTATTAACCAGGATTCACTTCTCTCAATACCATTTTGACTTCCAAGATCCAGTCTCCTTTCTGCCACTAGATGTCCCACAAGTAAGAGGAGAACCCAGACGGGGAGCCCGTGAGCCTGGATACTCCGCAAACTTACTTACAGCAATAACAACCAGGCAGGGAAACATGCTGCTGTGCTTACATTACCTGAATAATTAGTGGTTCAGACACTGCAGTAACGGATACAGAACGTGTGATGCGAAGTTCTTGCTGTGGAAATCCTTGCAGACATAGTGTTGGAGAAGGTCAAACATGTAGCAAACTCCAGTGAGCAGCATCCTGTAAAAACATAGCCTGTTGTGGGGTTTGGTTGGTTGGGGGTTGGTTTTGGTTTTTCCTGTGTTTCTTTTTTTGTGGTTTCGGGGATTTTTGTTTGTTTGTTTTTAAAAAGCCCTGTATCTGCACCAAATGCAATACATACATACAAGGAGCTATTTTACAGGAACATCAGAACTGCTGAGCAGGGAGCTAATTGTAATTTGGATTTTCAGTCAAGCTGCTTTGTACTCTGAGTCATTATTTAGCTCAGTAAAAGCTTCCTCAAATTTTGGTAAATACAACAAAAGGAGAAATATATTAAGATTCTTGCTGTATTGATATATTCATTTGACAGTCACTTTGGTGGTATAATATTAGATATTAACCCCATATTCAAGTTGTTTCTACTTTTTCATTATGTAATTTTTAAATACAATACCATTCTAGCAGGGAAGCATTATAATGAAGATACTTCCCCCGTGGGAACACCCTGGTTTGTTGATGTTTGCTTCAACATTTAAATAAATTGTCAGAGGCTAGAGATGTAAGGTATCATTTAAAAAGCTGGGTTTTTAGAGCTGACACTGTAAGGAGAGAATAGTATAGATAATTTTATATCTCTTTAAATGCTGGGAACTGCAGGTGGTGGAGCATCAAATGGGCCGCCAAGCCACAAGCTGAATGCTGAGCACACCCCGTCCATAGAAGATATTCTATTTCAGTTATTCGAGGTAGTATAAGATTTTCTTACAAGAAAACAATTCTATTCATTGTTTCTACAGTCAGAGAGAAATGATAGTCGCACGAGAACGTCTTGCTGCACTGCGAGGTGAAGGCAAGGCCAGGCAGATGGTATAATCACCAGTACCAGGTAGCAGCCGCCCGCAGGCTCCTCTCTTACAAGGAGGTGGCAAACACAGCACGGCCAAGGGACCTGCAGAGCGTAACACAGGCTTGAAGGCCATGCTGTACATGCAGAGTAGTGCCCCACAGGCCTGGGCAGAGGCAGGTGAGATATTACACAGATCGCTAGCTCCTCCATGTCTTCAGGTCAGGACTGCTGCAGAAAGTTTGTTCCAAACACACAAAACCACTTTGGATTTAAGCATTCTGCTGTCCACACAGGCACAAAACAAGCCAAGAGCCAAGAAAATGACCTTTCTCCACAGTGACTGCAACTGCTGTAGCCTTCCTTGAAAAGCCTCTCCCATACTCTGTGGCCCTGAAACCATGCATAGAATTGGTTCTTTTGGGGTCCTTTTCTAGACCACACTTTGAAAAAGAAACCCTGCGCTGCTGCATATCTTGCACCTCATTCCCTGCAAGGTGCCAGCCCTTTTTAACCTTTCTGAAAAATCCGGGGAAAAGAAAGAGACACATTTTGAATGTATTTTTCTTTTAACATATTGCCTGTATTGAGGTTGCTTCTGACTGCAGGAGATGTAGACGAGATGGTTCTATGCCTAATTTTGTCACTCTGATATGACTAGGTGGAACCTCCTTCTTCTTTATGTGATGGACTTCACAGGTCATGCTAATCGAAGATCTGAAGCAGCTCTTTGCTCTGCAAGAGCAATGAGAAGAAGAAAACCCCGATTAGAGCGCTGGGAATCCACCCTGTATGAGCACTGAGCAGTATCTCCTCACAGACTTCAGTGGAGCTGCACCTCCTGGAACTGTGCACCAGCATTTACTTCCAGCACAGTGACCTTGCTCTGCACTCAGTTCCTTCCACACACCCTCCTGCCATCCTGGGCCACAAGAGTAACTCTAAATTTAAAAGCAAATGATTGCTCAAGCAGCCTTCAAGAGTTAGGACTACAGCTTAGTCAAAACAGACACAAAAACATACCCACCAAGTTTTCTGTAATACACAAAATGTGGTTTTGCACCAAAGAATAAGCAGCTCCCCAGCATTTCAAAAGAACTTTGGTCCTCTTCCATCTTTTCTAAAAGCAGTGAAATATTAATTTTTGCATCTTGCCAAATCCACAGATTTATTTATTATTTGTTCTTAATTATGGACAAAGATACATGTAGCTTTGGCTATATTAAAGTTCCTGGAAAAAACACCACTGTTTTCACAGGCAACCCCAAATCAGTTTAAAAATAGCCTTGGTAAATGCCACAGTACTGTAAATTAAAAAAAAAAAGGAATGGGGGAGTGGGAACACCGTCTCTGGCACAGATGTCTACAAGCACCCCTGGCACAGCCGAGGCCTGGGCCCAAGGACCTCCCAGGAAAGAGGATGCTGCTGCCTGGGGCTGCAGGGTGGGCTGCCCTAAAGGGGCAAGCGGGAAGATTGTGTCTTCTGGCGACAGGACACGTTCCCACCCTACCTACAGCTCTGCAGCTGCAGGGTAGGCACAGTGCCCTGCGTTCTAGTAAGGATCAGATCGGCAAGACGTGTCCACCCTGCTGCTAGGGAGCTGCTGATTTGCTTCAAGAGCAAGAAACAGCCCTTCCGCTGGTAGCTTTATCCTGTCCCACTGCCAGGGCTATTGGTTGTGGCTTAGTAAGGTCAAAATCCAAGGTTACTAGAAGGTTACTAGAAGGTTTATGGAGAGGTACAAATGGTCCACTTATTCCTTCATATAGCTTTTGTTGACCGTCAGAGTCCCTGTTTTACCCATCAGCGTTAGCCACAGTGACCAGTTCCTTTCTCACACGCCCCAGGTCCCTCTGTGTTCATTTTAGTGCCTCCATAGCAATCCTTTTGCCCCTGGGCTCCCTCAGTGCCTCCCCAGTTTTGGCATAAAGCATAGGGGTTTTGTATCGCTCTAAGGGCTTTGCATTCACAGGCAGGAGAAGGATCTGCCGTTTCGCCCTGCCTGAGCCCTCTCCCTCACTTTCAGGCTGGAAGCACCCTGCAGCTCCGACAGCACCATCACCTTCTTGTGGGTCAAGGACAGCTCATAGTATCTGCCCAAGACGTGGTCCTCTCTTCTGCAATCCCCTGGAGACCCCCATCCTTCCCTGCATGGCCTTACCTCTCCCAGCTGAGCCCGGGGACAGCGCTCAGCAACAGCGGGAGCAGCCGGCTAGATCCTGCTTTCACCGCAGACCCCTAGAAGAGAAGGATCCCCTTCCTCAACCTGCTGACAACACTCCTCCCAGGGCTGTTAGCTTTCTTGGCTGCAAGGGCACATTGCTAGCTCACCATCAGCCTGTTGGCCAGCAGGACCCCTAGGTCCTGCTCTGCAGAGCTGCTTTCCAGCCAGTCAGCCCCCCAGTGAGTACCACTGCATTGCGTTATTCCTCCCCAGGGGCAGGACTTTGCATCTCCTTTCATCGAACTTCACAAGATTCCTCTCTGCCCGATCCTCCAGCCTGTCAAGGTCCCTCTGAACAGAAGCAAAACCATCTGGTATGCCACTCATTCCTCCCAGGTTTTTTGTCATCTGCAAGTACACTGAGGAAGTGCTGTGTCCCATCATCTAGGTAATTAATGACACTGTTGAACAGTATAGGACCCAGTATCCATCCCTGGGGTACCTCAGTAGTGACTGGAGTCCTGCAGCTCCGACAGCAGCATCACCTTCTTGTGGGTCAAGGGCAGCTCATAGTATCTGCCCCAGACACGGTCCTCTCTTCTTCAATCCCCTGGAGACCCCCATCCTTCCCTGCACGGCCTTGCCCCTCCCTGCTGAGCCCAGGGACAGTGCTGCAGCAATCCAACGCTGGACTTTGTGCCACTGTTCAGCACCCTCTGGGCCCGGCCATCCAGCCAGTTTCCAGCCCACCGTACTGGCCGCTTACCTAACCTGTACTTCATCGGCATGTCTATAAGGATGTTGTGGGAGACAGTATCAAAGGCTTTACTAAAGTTGAGGTAAACACCCACTGTTCTTCCCTCACCCACCACCTAGTCCCCCATTGCAGAAAGCTGTCAGATTAGTTAAACACAATTTTCCCTCCATAAATATAGGTAGGCTACTCCCAATCGCTTTCTTGTCCTTCACATGCCTGGAAATGGTTTCCAGAATTAGTTCCATTACCTTCTCAAGGATTGAGGTGAAGCAGATCAGCCTGTAGTTCTCCAGATCCTCCTTCTTGAAGATGGGAGTGATGATTACTCTCTTCCAGTGCTCAGGTACCTCTCCCAGTCACCGTGACCTTGCAAAGGCAACCAAGAGTGGCCTTGCAATGACAGCAGCCAGCTCCCTCAGCACTCGTGGCACGGTGCGTCCAAACAAGCCCCGAGGATTTATGCACATCCAGTTTAAGTGCTCCCTAAGCCAACCCTTCTCCAGTGAGGGAGTTTTCCTTGGTGGGTAGCAGCAGTGTCCCTCTCCACGCAGGAAGCTTCTCACCCTGCCTGGCTAGCATCCCGGGGGCCTCTGCGTGTCTTTCAGCGGACTCAGAGGCCACAGGCAAGAGAAAGGACAGAGTGACAGCAGAAAGCTCAACCCCAACTCAATCCACTCAAGACTAGAAACCGCTGAAGCTTGACTTGAACCAGTCAGCCTGTCATAAGGCAACAGCATTACATCTTACCGCTTGCACAGCCCTGCATGCCACAGGTATTTTCTGCTACAAGGGGTGCATAATTTCAGTCCAGTGTGGACACCAAACATTTGACAGCCATAGAAATAAAACCTATTTTTATTTCACAGAACAGTCTCCTGATTTTGCTTCTGTCACAACTCATGTCTCAGCACACAAAACGCATAAATAAAACAAGGAAGGAAATATTTTATTCATGAGCACAAAGCCCAGCTGAGTTCTGAGAAAGCTTGCTGTTGCTTTTAAGGCATCTCATCTCAAGGCCTCAAGCTGGGCAGTACATCACATGGAAAGTGTCAGAACTCCCCAGCGTAATAAACTTGGCAGAAGATACACAGCCAACCACCATCATTTGAGAAGAGGCCTCTGTGATCTATTGTCAGAGCTGAGACAAAATTCCAGCCTATTTTGTGTATTCTAGCTGTTTGATCCAGTTGTGAGATGACCAGTTACGGATTAGATGAGAAGGTAGCCAAGGAAGTGAGCTTTGGGCCAGGACTCAGCTGACAACTGCCAAATTACACAGTACAATTCACTTGGTAAACCGGGATTTATTTCTGCAACAATTACTTTCAGCTGAGAGTCCTAGCCATAGTAGATGAAGTACTCAAAAGCATCTTCAGCTGAGGAGCTTTGCCCTCAAAAGACTATCTACTGTCAAAACACAGTTAAACTTAGGGGAATCTCAGACTTGATTAAATGCGGGTGCTGACCTATGTAAGCAACAGAAAAGGCTGCCTGTTACTTTTTGCCCTTGCCTTTCCAGATGATACTGAGAACATTGCTTGAATGTAGTAAGTCAGAAACCAGGACTTCATTGCCTAATCAATATTTATCTGTGAAAACATTTCCCATTCTTACAGGCTTGGGGAGCAGCAAGCTTTCCAAGTATCATCAGCATATGGAAAAATCAATGAAGATACCACTGGAAGGAAGAGGATGGCTAAGAGCAGGACCACAAAAACCAGCACACTACACACTAGCAGGACCCCGGCGGTCCCAATAGACCTTAACTGCCCCGAGCAGCCTCTCCAGAGGCCTGTACCTGCAGTCCTGCCCAGGGGCTCCCTTCAGCTCAGTGCTGGGCACCCGGTCTTGGCCTGAGCTATAGGGTAGGTGGGCCTGTCTCCAGCCCTGGCCCCATCTCCCAGGTCACCCCTTGGATCCACGCTGCAACCTTGCCTACGGCCCCAGCTCCTGCTGCTCCTGTCCGGACCCCTGGATGGATCTTGGCCCTGGTCCACCCGCTCACTTTGGGGCTTTCCGTAGACCCTTTTACCAGCATCCAGCTCTGCTGCTACGTCCCCATGGGCCTGTGCCCCACTCATGAGGGCAGTGCCTGTGCTAGGGTCCCTCCCAGCCCACCCCGTCACACAGAGCCCTGCTCTTGCTGACACCAACCACCTACAGAGAACAAACAAATCCATTTGGAGAAGAAAAGGTTTCCAAACGCCAGAACCCTTAAGGAAACACATTTTCCACTTAGTTCACGGCCAATGCTGGCTATGCTCACGGTGGTGTTTAAGGCATTTAATGGTTGTCCCAGTGGCTGGACTGCATGACAGATTGGCAGCTGTATTTAACAGGCTAAGTCTGTCTTGACTGCACAGAAGTTTCACAGACATAGTTCACGGGCACAGCACCTGTGGAGACAGCCTTCAAGGAAGTTAGGCTCCCACAGGAGAGAAAAGAGGTCTCACTTCCTAGCAGCACTAAGAGAAGCCCCTCAAGCATTAATTTCTTGTACATTCCCTCTAAAAGCTTTATAATTTCCCACTGCCTCCTCTTCCTGATACTCCTACTCTTTGGAGAGCCACAGCAATTCTCTCACTGGGACTCAGCTGGATGCAGGATTTGGCCACATTTCACCCTCACAGCTCCCACAACTGCCTGCTGCAGGCACCACCCAGGCGATGGCAGCAGCTTCCCGCTGACACACAAGCCCATTCTCTCACCATCACTGAAGGATCCTTCCTGAGGGTCTGCACCAGCATCACCAAGCTCTGCCTTCGGAAACACCATTGCTCATTGTTCAGACAAGACTGTTTAATTTTGCCATACACACATTTTTTCTTGCCTGGTAGGCAGCTATTAATTATATCCAGAATCTACTGCATTTGCACAACCCATGTGCCCTGGTTTTGGCTGGAATAGAGTTCATTTTCTTCCTACTTGTTGCTATAGTGCTGCTTTTCAGATTTAGTATGAGAAGAGTGTTGATAACACACTGATGTTTTACTTGTTGCTAAGTAATGTTTACCCTAGTCAAGGACTTTTCAGCTTCCCATGCTCTGCCACATGCACAAGAAGCCAGGAGGGAGCACAGCCGGGACAGCTGACCCGAACTGGCCAATGGGCTATTCCATACCATATGACATCATGCTCAGCATATAAGCTGGGGGAAGAAGAAGGAACCGGGAAGTTCGGAGTGATGGCGTTTGTCTTCCCAAGTCCCCGTTACGCATGATGGAGCCCTGCTGTCCTGGGGATGGCTGAACCCCTGCCTGCCGATGGGAAGGGGTGAATGAATTCCTTGCTTTGCTTGTGCGTGCAGCTTTTGCTTTCCCTATTAAACTGTCTTTATGTGAACCCACGAGTTCCCTCACTTTTACCCTTCCGATTCTCTCCCCCATCCCACCGGGGGGGGAGTGAGCAAGCAGCTGGGTGTGGCTTAGTTGCCAGCTGGGGTTAAACCACAACACCTTGCCTGACATGACTTCCAAGTGCAAGAGCACTTCTGTCACCTCTAACACTAACCCCTCCACTCCTCCCCCCAGGGCACAGGAAGGGAAGAAAGCAGTTTGGTGTGGAGCGACATGAGCAGTACTGCATCAAGTGGGGTGTGGAAGCATAGTGGGATGAAGACTTATCCCTCACAGACTATCACAGCCCACAGGAGAAAGGCACAGCAGGACAGGGGACATCACTTGGCGTTTGCTGTTCCAAAGCCAATGCGTCTGTGACAGCCAGACACAAACCCAGCCCCGGCAGCCTGTTGATCCAAATTCCCCCTGTGCCCACATAAGAGCAAGTGACAGGGGACAGGCCAACAGCCGGAGCTCCAACACCATGCTGCAGTGCAGCTCCTGTTTGCTACACAAAAACCACCTGGGTTTGTTTGCACTGCACATGGTAGCATATGTAAATACTAGATCAATGCCTTACAGATAGAATAAAACCACTGCATTTGGTAATAAGAGGAGATTGAATACATATTTCTGTCTCCTGCCTAGATATGTGGCACCTCTACAAGCTGAATGGAGAAGGAGGCAATGAATATTTTGATAAATATTCTAAAGGTTGTACTAACACAGCCTGATGGAACACATTTAAGTAGGAAAAAATATGTACTTTGTATTATTACTTCCTTATGAATTACTGCAATAAGAGGACCACAGATTTGCTAGTTGAACTCTTCTGAATAGTTATTTAAATTAAGTGCTTTAGTTACAGTTCCAAAAGCTTGATGGTTTTACATACATTTAACTCTCCCCCCACATGCATACACTTAGTATTTTAACAAATAACTAATTTCTTAATGGATTCCTTTCCCTTCCAAGATAGCACTGTGTGTCAGGGAAGGTCACTGGTTTGGCAGTCCTTAAGCTTAATTCAATTTAACCCAGAAGCACCAAACCTTATTTTTCTGATTTGTTCAACATCTGATTTGGCTGAAGGTGGAGCTGTTTGGGTACATGTGCTAACTCGCCTCTGAAGCAGATGGCATTTTTCTTCCCCAGCTGAGACAAAGGCATTCCGCTTCCCAGAACAGTAAATGCAAACCCTTTCACGCTGCCACCCTCTGGCAAAAAATGCATTTGCAATATTAATGATCCCTATTTTAGTCCTGTGGCACATTCAGTCCTAGAAGAACAGTGTCAATCTGTTCCTAGTTATTGAAAATTTTTTCTCAAAAAAAGTGCTGTAAGCCAAGGAAAAGATCCAGTAAGTTTGACCAAAATAGAAAGAAGAAGGGTGTTCCCCTCCAGCCAAGGTGCGTATTTCTTGTATTACTTTTATGAAGATCAACATGTAGTTATCTATACAGAGGTAACATACATTTATAACAGGATATCTAAGGCCAACACTAGTAGAATGTATGTTTAGCAAGCTCAGAAGTTGCAGAAAAAAGTTGGTCAAAGCAGAAAGTTCATACAGTAAAGATTTTGCTTTGGGTATGTCTGAGCCAGATACAGCATAACAGAAATGACTGATCCTGTTTGGGGGTCTCCGTGCTGCACAAGATAGAGAAGCAACTCAGTTGGGACCTGCTTGAATTTGCTATAAACTTTGGCACTTGCATGGTTACCTGAACTGGACTAAAACGAGCTCCTGTGGAGAAGTGGCATTGCTGGCTGAAGCTACAGCTTTAATCCAGGTTGCCAGCAGAAACACTAGCAGGTCTCGCCGGTGGTAAACAAGGAAAGCATTTCCTCAGTCAGCTAAGCAACGGGCTGTTCTGTAAAGCCAGCTACAGCAAACATACATTAAGCAATACTACACCATTGCTCTCAACTGCTCCACTTGCTTTTAAGAAACCAAAACATGAGCTTAAGTATATGAACCAGCAGTGGAGCTAACAGCTGACAAGCATGACACAGCATAGACATTATGTCAGCAGAAAAACAGTCTTTTCCTCCCAGCTGAAGAGCCACTGGGGGAAAATAAGAGTTTCATATGAAACCAATTACAGTGACCCCCTCCAGCTGAGAGCTCCCATGTTCAGTCCCTGGCCATCACTAGCCCTACCATGCTACATCACGTCTAGCACCGTGGCATGCCCATATTTCGGAGCCACAGGCTCAGCGGCCCCACCTAGAAGCACCCCCCAGGAAGCTGTCTGAGCTTGAGCAAAGCAGAAGAGAAGGAAACAAGCTAAACGCAGAGCAATTTATTAGCACTGAAACGAGGAAGTGCACAGCTTTGCCAAAGTAGCTCCACACAAACTGCGAGAGACATCAGTTCAGAAAGCTCCGGTTTCCATCTTGACATCGCATATCATTTTGCGAGGAGAGATATCCTGTTGGATCTCCCCCAGCAGCCACAAAAATCTTACAGCCACTTCAGCCGCCTCCCTCCCGAACCTGTTGTCCTCCAAGGAAAACACAGAGCTTGCAGCAACTGCTGCAAGTCCATCTCTTTCAGCTCAGAAGCTATTCCAGAGAGGTTTCGGGAAGCCTGCCCAGTGGGTCAGATAAGGAAAGCAGTTAGGTTTCCAACTTGCTTCACCTCCGAGATACTGCAGCTCGCACACTTAGAAGGGCGTGCGAGATTCATATTTCTTGACGCTACGTGGTCTTCTGAAGAGCTGCACGAAACCATTCCTGCTGAACTAGGAGCAGCAATGACAAACATACCCTCCAAATGGGGAAAAAAGGCCACATAACAGACATACAGGTGCCCAAAATGCATGTGTTATTTCCCCTGTAGGAAACTCAGGCTGAAGCAAGGTTTAGCTTTGTCCCCGAGGCAGGTGTGACTTGAGCAAGAAATCGTCTGTGTACCCATGGAGCTATTTTTCAGTCCCTTTAATACTCCCAGTTTACCCTACAAGAAAGTGCTTCTCGAAATACCAGGCCTTATGGTCACATATAAGGCTTTGAAAACACAAGGTCCTTTCTGAGCTATTATATCAAGTACCCTGATAGAGATGCTTTTCCAAAGCACAAAAAGCAGTTTGACAACTGCCTCCCATCTGCAATTCTTTAATATGAGGGATGTACTGCATGTATAGCAGTGATAGCAATGACTAAGCAGGGAAAAACACATGGAAAGAAGCTTAATAATAATAATCATGTCTTTCTGTTTAGTGCTCTCCCTTCAAATCTAGAACTAGATGCTTCCAGTCCACTTCCACTTCTGAAGGGCAAAAGGCATTTCTGCAGAGCTTACTTGTTCCACATAGTGAGGGATTTTCAGCTTTTAAATTTTTTTATTTCTTCTGCCCAGAAAGAGGAAGAAAATTTAAGTATACACTCCTATTTTCTTAGAAGTATTTTAAAAATCCAGTGTTAATATGATGTTATCAGAGAGACAAATAGAAACCAGGTGCCAGTCGCACCTACTTTCTTAGAAACCGATAACATGGCTACTCACACTGGTAGCCTAACTATCTGAGATAAAAACAAAACCAAACCTCAGAGCCAGAAGCCTGCAGCCAACACTAGGGGCTGCTTCACGGAACAGCTGACCCTACGCCATCAGAGGCATAGCCACTTTCATCCACCCATCACCAGATACCCTTGAATTGGGTCTCTCTGAATCAGCATTGCTTGGCCAGTTTGGGAGGAATTAAGCTGGTGTACAGTTGCCTTCTGAGAGACTTCAGGCATCTCAATCTCAAAGACGGACAACACTCGAGCAATATTCTGTTTCCGATTCTAAAAATAAGACTTGCTTTCCACAGAGTGAATCCTCTCACATACTTGGGCGCAGAGCTCCTCTCTGACAAAGGAAACCTTGCACAATCAGCGGAAAATAATCCAGAGCCCAAATCAACTGAGCTAGTAATTGCACACAAAAAGCATGCCATTGAAGACTGAAGCCAGCAACAAATTTCATCTCAATTATATGAACCTGCACACAGGTTTCCTGACAGTAGCCCAAGATAAACTTGCAAATACCTCCTAGAATTATAAGGCAGTAAAATCAGCTGTCATTGCTAGCCTGCTTTATTGCATTCTTTCCACTGCTTTTTTACTCTTTTTCCATAGATAACCCAGAAATATATGGATGTATATTCTGACTTTACTAAAACATCAACAAGCTCTGTCTGCCTTTTCACTTGCATTCGAGACAAACCTTATTTTTCAGGATTTGAATTAGCACCTCATGCAGCTTCCATTTACCCGGATTAGATCCACAGCATTCAAAGCCCACAAGGGTCTATAATGATTCATGTACCCTGGTACCTACAGAAAAGCAATCTGGGCATTCAGGATTATCAGAGTTAATGTCTTCAAATAAGAAGATGCTTTATGTTTTCCGTTCGAAGTCCTGGTGCCTGTGCGCAGCTGCATGCTAGAGACATATGCACCTCAATTCTAACACATGTTCTCCCATTAGCTTGCCATGAGACCTTTCAGCAATCAAAGTCCTATTTCATTCATACTTTAGGTCTCATTACAGATATGCAATGCAGAAAGTACATTCCACAGCCCTCCTGTTAAGAAATCCCGGCAGACACTGCTGTAATGAAAATAAATTACTGCAGGATTATGTCCAGGCAATAATCTCTGCTACAAAACGAAAACAGAGCCTACACCAGCAAATGAGAAAAACTGACCAGTGCCATGATTGTACAGTGAGAACTGTACAAGCGGCTACCTTAGTGCCATACACCAAATAATCCTCCACAGACAGTAGCAAGCACACGCTGAGACCTCATTCTAGAATTAAAAGCTCCAACACCTGCTAGGCTTTAAGTAACATGTAGTAAGTAATAACCCAGGTGTTACAGGAGGAACATACACACACAAATCAGAGATGATGCTGTCCAAATGGCTTAGGCAAGGGTATTGTGTAGTGATTGTTTTCTCATTAACTCTTGGGTCTCACACTCTGCCAAAATTCAGGAGCAGTCTGTTGGCACTCCCGCTCCTGACATCTCAAGGCTCTGAGCCTTGGTAAGCTGCAGGAACAGGCTGACCAAGAGCACCTCCAGGAGCCTAGACCAATTTAAAGCCACAAGATGTATAATTAACAAAGCCAGAGTCGCACTGTGACAGCAACGTGTGCACCCGCTCCTGCGCAGGTCTGGTGCAACAGAAGCAATTCACATTCACCTCGGGGGAGAACAGAAATCCAGAAGCGTGCCACCAAAACTCAATGCAGAGTCTCATTATTCCGCTGGCTTCTAGCTCATGTATGAAGCCACTTGCAAATACAGTTTTCATCCTAGGATTGCACGTGCTAGATAACGCTAGGGAACTATTTACAGAAGCATGGACCCCACGCTTACAGTGTACAGTATTAACCTGCACATTTAGTTACATTCCAGAGCTGAGACCTTAATTTGGCATTGAAGTCTGCTGCATTTGCTTTGGTAGTTTTCCTATTACTGTCATGAATAGCGTCTGTGCTCCTACATAATTAAGAGCAGCATAATGTCTACTGAGTGGTTCTAATTTGCTAGGCTGCTTTTTCATGCAAGTGAAAAAAATGTAACCAGACATCAGCAAGCAAGAAGCAGAACACCACACACTGCTGGTGCTAGCAATCTTTAGTTTCTGCTTTGAGCTAAGACCTGAAATGATTAGCAAACCACTTCACTGTTCAGCTGTGAAGCACCTTCAGTAATCTCAACTCAAATTACACTTGGTCTTACACATTTCCAGTGCAGTGAAGACCAACTAGCTGGTTCAACATACAAAATTTCACCACACACACGCTCCTCTCCACCAAAATAGTCTATGAAGCAAGAACCAACTGATACCAAGCTCAGAAAAACATGTACATGAAAGTATACACTTTCTCCTTGTATTTTTGATGAAAATTACTTAATCAATGGATTTCTTAGCACTAAAAGATGAGTCCATCCTCCTATGGTAAGAGCCCATGAGTGTGCTCTAGCCTTCAGTTTTGAGACAGAGAGAGGTGCCATTTATAACGAAATGAGCTACAGACAGATGCCCCATGGATGTCAGACATCCCATCTGTCCCCTTTTGCCCCACATAGGTCTCCCTGGCACTAGCCAGTGTCTAATGCTGGTCCAGTAGCAATTCCTGCTTCCCCAAATTAAAGAAAAAATGAACAGATTCAACCTCCCAGTCATGGGGCTGCTCTTTGCTTTTAGGCCAGCATCTCCCTCCCCCCCACCCTCCAAGTACTCCCCTCCTTGTACAAATTCTCCCATGAGACAATCTCTTCTTACTCTCCTTCCTGCTTAAACCTCTTTAATAAGCCATTCCCTTTTATGAGAATCCTTTCTCTCTATATTTCTTCACTTCTTTTTGTCTACCTGTTTTCCCTTCCCCCCTTTTTTAACAGTCAGAAAAAAAAGGTTTCACCTAGATTTAAGGCTTCACTAGTGCAGCTGCATTTAACTAAGGATTTTGAATTCTGCAAGATGCTCTGGGTTGCTGTGGACAGCATACCAAACCAAGCCTTAAAAAAAGGCTAGAAGCAGGATGCTGACAATACTATGAATTGAGAACCATGCACACAGACCCTATATACACACTGCGTCGGATATTTCACATGTACTAGTTAATTTAGGTGATGTTTTGATGCAGCAGTGAAATGTTCTTTTAGTCTAGGAATGGAAACAGCTACTGCTGTGTGTTTATCTTTTGGCAAATGTTTATTCCCTTCAGTATCAAGCATGCCTCTTTTTAACTTCCCTGATAACAAGTACATTGTTTACAGCAAACATTTGCACAGAAGAATTTAGCTTGCATCCAAGGTCAGAGTCTGGTAGATGTTTATTAGCACAACTAAAACCAGCTGACGGGATGTACAGCAGGTAATTCTGGCTCTATTTTTCTCTGGTATGAAGCAAGCAATATAGAACTATATAGATTCCGAGATGCCAAGTTTCACATTGTTCACTTTGAAAGGGAGTTTTATCTATAAAAAATTAAGCTAAATAACTGCTCAAATGCTTCCAGCTTCATTTGCTTTACCAAGGCAACAGATCTTCCAAGAAATACAAGTAACCTGGCACTAGTTGTCTAATTAGCACAGCTGTTTTGGGAAAACCCACCTCCCATGGCCTTGCACAGCAGCCTGACAAGCAGCTCCTGTCCCAAGATGGAAACCCAGAGTTCATCAATAAATGAACCCTCCTTGTCCAGGGGGGTTGGACAAGATGATCTCTGGAGGTCCCTTCCAACCTCAACCAGTCTGTGATGGCTCATGGATGGAGCTAAAGACACTTAATAGATGAAGCAAACACCACATGCTCAAGGAAAGCAAGATAAGAAATTTATTCGCTACTCCCTGTCAGCAGACAGATGTTCAGCCACTTGCTGGGAAGCAAGGCCTCCGCACACGTAACTTACTCGGTAAGGCAAATGCCATAACCATGAACATCCCCCCTTCCTCCTACTTCCCTTTAGCTTTTATTGGTAAGCACATCATCTTACAGCATGGAATATCCCTTGGGTTGGTTCAGGTCAGATGTCCTGGCCGTGTCCTCTCCCCATTTCTCACTCACCCCCAGGCTGCTTGCTGACAGGGGCAGAGCGAGAAAAAGAAATCTTTGTTTGACACTGTGCAAGAACAGCTCAGCAACAGCTAAAACACTGCTGTCTTATCAACACTGCATTAGTCACAAATCCAAAACACAGCACTACACAGGCTGCTGTAAACGGCATTCTATCCAGACCCAGTACAGCAAGACGGGCATCTTTACCTTCCTTTTATATCCTTTACACTTTTTTTTTAAGTCTAGTCTCACCACTACTTTTATATTTAATATCTGAGCTTTCCAAGTGAATCTTGGTACCACAGGCTCTGAAAAAATTCCAGCCCAGAAAATGTAAAAAAAATCACTAATTATCTTTAGCACTGATTTTTCAAGACCAGTGCAGTTGCAATAGGGATTCCCCTGCAAGTCAGTGCTTTTGTGCTGCACCTTTAGCAATTAGCCTGTTCCTAAAGAATTAACACAGCAACAAGTACCAGCAATGGCTACTTCCCTCATTTGATGGAGGTCCATTAACCTCCAAAGGATGAGCTATTAGTTCAGTGTCAGTCCTTGATTGCCCTGAGCAGCCCCACCTGGGACCTGCACCCACAGGCCAAGGTCTCCATTCAAACCAGGGCACATAGTCCTGGCCTGAGTTATAGCAAAGGTGTGCATGTGCCTGTCTCCAGCACATCTCCTGGATGAGCCTCTTGGACACACATCGCCTCTCAGTCTCCAGCCTTGTCTCTGACCCCATCTCCTGCTGCTCATAGCTTCACCCATGAGTTCATCCCCTCACCTTGCCAGAGGTTGTCAGTGGACCCCGTTTTAGCAGATAGTACTGTGCCACGTTCAGAGGCTGCAGGACCACAACCTGGGGCTGAGGGCACTGCCTCGCTGGGGTCCCCCTTGGCTCCTGGTTCATCCCCTGCTCTCACTACTCACTGACACAAGTTTTTCAACCTCACCATGCTTCAGTTCGAGTTTCTTTAGTTTAAGCTGCAGTTTAACACAGAGAAATTGTCTCAGACCATCCCTAAATTACACCCTTCTCTTTGCCAAAGGCAGTCATGCTTGGACTAAAGCATGACTAAAGCATCATTTCCATCTGGGAGACCCTGGTCCCTGCTGCCACCATCTCCACACATGTTGTTCATAGGCTAATGGGGCCAAAAGCTCAGGATTGCTTCTTCAGAAGCTCTTCCCAGGAAGCGCTTCAGCCCTTGAAGGGGGAGCGCAGAGCGAGGCTGCATTAGCACACCTTCATGGGACCATCTTACAGGATGAACTGCTGAACTCTCTAGCTCAGTGATCAATCTCGCCTGACAGTCACTCTGGTGCAACAAGCCAATTAAGTCCCCAGGGCAGTGCTCCTTCTGGCTAGGGCCAGCCCTCAGGCAACCTGCCAGCCTAGCAGGGATTTGCCTTAATACCTTCCCATCCCACTATTGTAATGATTCTGAAGCAAGAAGGGATGTGCCAGGGATGGCTCCAACAGATTCAGTGCAAAGCTTGTCAAAGAACATCTGAGAGCAGGCAACGAAAGAAGGCCTTTCAATCACTAGAGTGAAATAGAGCCCACTTCAATGTGATTTCTTCAGCCGCCCCCAAAACCTTATCTAATAGCTCTTTAACTATAAACCCAACTATACACCCCTTCCTTTTCTGGCAGGCTGAATTCTCCTCTGCACCACAGACCAAGTCTAAGCAAAACTAAATTCTGTTAGAGTAGAAGTAGCCACAAAACTATCCTCCTCCAGCAAACAGCATCAGCATTCAATACGTCCATTGCCGTTCTGAGAGCAGCTTTGTCTATGGATGAACATGCATTTCTGTAACCCTCCTGTCTTTTACAAATGTATGAAGGCGTGCACATTTGAAACAAGGCCACTGCACAGCACTCACCCCAAGAAGCGGATGAAAGAACTAACAGCATGTGACAGATGTTACTCATGTCACCTAACACGTTGCTGGGATGGCGCTGGGATACCGCAGCAGCAAGCACCGCTCAGGAATGCGTGAAACAAGCAGTTTTGCCATTTTGCTTTTCATTTCCTTCCCACGCTGCAGTAAAGACATCAGGATCTCCAGGACTTGAATGTCTCCCTGCAGCAAAACGTGACAAGATCAGGCACTTTGCTGGCCGAGCAATTACAATGATCCCCCAAAGTGAAATTATATCTTCAGCCACTGCATTCAGTCATTCAGCATGCATGACGCCAAATGTTCAACTAGGTAATTAGGACTCAATCTTTCACATTACAGGGAAAACAATCCCCCTCCCCTGCCAAGCTAACAAGCTTCCTCAGCCAAACATGCCTGAACTCTTAAATTACGGTTTGAAGTGTGAGGGCACAGGTTTAGATACCCCTCTTCAGGCTCTGCAGTGATGGCATACCTTTTTTCACCATTAAGTGTCTACACTTACAAACAAATCCAATGCAGAGCTTTGAAGCCTGCTGTTTTAAGCCTTTCACTGTAGTTAAACAGATGAATCAAAGGGTATTAGCACCTTGGTTTAACAAAGCGGGACTACAAACCAGCTGACAACACTGACATCATACTTAATAGTGGAGGAAGCAAATTCTTTTGTAGAATACAGTAACATACCACAGATAGGCCTGAGTGAGGACTGAAGAAAGATTAAGAGAGGATTGCAGCTTAAGGGAAGCTGCCAGCCCAGCTAGGGAGCAGCCTGGTACTTCCTGGGATGCTCCATTGCAAAAACACAGCTTGTCTCAAAGGGACCACATGTGCGTGGATGACCTTGTGTCTACTTTGGAAACACTCGTGTTTTAACACCTTGTAAGAATAAATGCAGCTTGCAAAAAAAGATGCTTTTAAGCCCAGATTTGGTACCATCTGTGTGTCTGTAGAAATGGAAGTTTTAAGTCTGTACTGTTGCCTGTCCTCCCAGACAGCTTCCTCCACAGGGCAAGACACAGCACTCTGCAACAGCACCTCAGAAGCCCAGGCCCTTCCAGGTACATCAATTATACGATTTGATTTCCATTCTCATTTTCTACTACCTAGCTAGTCATTGGCATCCTCCTCTTAACTTGCTCAGTAGCTTAGACTCCACCTAGAAGAGCCTTCATCTACAGAGCATTTGCCCTCTCCTGGGATCACGAAGCTTCCTCTGCCATTGACCCCACCAAAATTAAGAGGCAGAGGACTTAGCCAGCAGAAGAGGGTCTTTCAGTCTGGAAAGGAGGGCTTTTAGGCTCAGAGCTATTCAACATTGCCCTCTCTGTCAGTGGGTCACCTCTTCACAGCCTGTCTCCGCTCTAAGGCAGTAACAGAGCCCAGCACATTCTGGGCAGCTGTTTGATCAGATACCATCACACCCCAGTGGCAGGCAGCCACCAGAAAGGCCCGAATTCCTCATGCGGATCAGTCTGTGCTTGTTCTTACCTTGTTTGCTTCACACAGTTGCCATTATCTTTGTTTTCCTTCACTGAGTCCCTGCTATTTTAGCCAGTCTTTTCAATGCTTTTGGTAAACTGTGTCACATGTCTGCCTTGAGGAGGAGCCAGTCATCATCACCTATGCCAACACGCCTACTGCTGGAATTAAGAACCTGCAAATGAAGCCAATTCAGAAGCTTCTTACATGTTTTCTTCTCCACTGAGATCAGTCTAAGCTTTCTGGTCCAGAACAATAATTCTCACTTAGAAAGATGCTTACCTCCTAGGTCCCAAATCGTGAGTCAAGGCTGTTTAACTAGTCCTGAAAGAGAATTAACCCCTTTGTATCTTCACGTGGACTGCCTCCTCTATCCCCTTGCAGTACAACACTGGAGTAGATTCTCCCGGATAGGCTTCCTTTGCTTCCCTTAACCTCCGCCTTCCTTGGAAATCCAATTACATTTTTCTTTGTAAATCCCAGGAACACCAAATGAAAGTCACAACAAACCTGTGTGAGAAACCACTTGGATTTCTTTCCAATCCTCTATTTTATTCTTAGTCTTTTGGAGGACACGCTCAACAGATTGCTAGATGTTTCACCAGATGCACACCACTCTGTCACTGTGCAAGTAAAAAAAACCCTAGCCTACCTACCTCTCCACCTAAAAAAGGATAGGAAACTAATGAAAAAAGGATTTTACCACCATCTTACCCACCAGAGCTGCCCCAGAACAGAACAGTAACAGGCAGTGGGACAAGCACCGCATCCCACCGAGTTTTAGCCACCAAGTTGTTCCTTACAGCCAGGCCCCCAGATGGCTTTGCCTGTAGGCAAAGACCTGTCAACTGCGAGCCCAGCTTGCACAGTGATTGCTCAGAGTTGTTACATCAAAACCAGTTATTTGTGCTTAGCCACACTTAGGCACACTACTGGAGTGTGCCAAAGCAGTCTGAAAAGTTTGGTATAGTTGTCATATCCATGTGCTATGGCTTAAGTGAGGAGTTAAACTCAGTCTCTCCTCCTATAGAAAAATACATTAAGACAGACAGTTCATTCAGATTTACAAGGAAAAGATTTATCTTAAACCCCAGGAACTAATTAATTGACAGACGCTACAACAGATCCAGCTAAGCTATTGCCTGTGCTGAAGTACAAACTCCATTGGATATGATCAGTGCTGAGCACAGGATGGCCAGGCAGTGCTAAATGGAGCTTTTTTCTTTTTTTGTGTTCTTTGGTTTGTTTGTTTTTGTGCTATAGCCACATATTAGAGCCACACTGAATACTCTGCTCCCTATCTGCAGGCTAAAGGACTGTGGCCAATGTATACCAGGGAAAGAAGGTAAGCAACTGTAGTGTGGGTTTTTTTCAGCTGTGCCATGAAACTGTAACATGTAAGAGCCAAACTAACATCTGCTTTTCATGTCTAAAACCAGATTAAACGTCTCTACTTCCCTCTGGCTTGGGCATAGCGCTACTCAGAGCTCACTCCCCCCGCCTCCTTTATTACCCATTAGTGCATGTGAAAAAAAATGTTCAGCTTGGCCACCATTATTTATAACAATTGAGGCCCATAAAAGATAAAGAGGAGGATTTACACTTGCCTGGGTACAGAAGTTAAGTGATATAGTACTGAACCCTACTCAAAACACATCTGGCACGGGGCTTAAAAGTATTTCTTAGTACTGAACTCCAGATCCGAGCTGTGCCAGTGTTGGCAAAATCCTCCTAAGCCAGTTGGCCCTTAGTAGAATTCAGTTTCTAGGTTTAGCACAGGGACAAAAAGTTGACCCAGTAAGGAATTTGAGATACCCTGGGTCACAGTGTATCTGGGTACCTTTGTCTAACCCAGCCCAGACATGAAAACAAGGTCTGGTCAAGTATCAGATGCACCTTTAAAACCCCAAGCAACACTGCTGGAAGACGAGAGCTAGGCAGACGGGGTTAGTCAGTGCCCTTACCTCTGCCACCTGGGACGCGAGCTCCCCTGTCCACTTTCCTCTGCTTTACAATACGCATTCTGACCTCAAACACAGCATATACATATATTGAAACGAGAATATTCAGACCTCATCATAGCTGGCTTCCTCCTTCAACACACAGCACTCCCACAGCTAGGTTTTCTGTTACAAGAAAACATAAGCAAAATCCCCAAAGACATGCACTTACAACAGACCATAAGGGTTCATAAACTTGTGGCCACAGGTTTAAGTGAACAACACATAGATTTATAAAAAAAAGCACAACATAAATAATTACATCCCAACTGGGTACTAAATGGTATCAGGTTTCCATTTGTGCTGCTGAACAATGAAAAACCTCAGTCTTTACTGTTGACCTGACGGATTCTGATTTAAAATCCACTTAAATGAATACAATTCTAATGAGACTACTGGGCAGACTTTATGAGGTTTGGTCAATACTTGCAACTTGTATTTAAATAAAGTTCTCATTTTATCCAATTCTCATTTATCCAGCTTGTTCAAGCCAATTAATTGATATACGTGTTATCACACTATCAGCTAAGCTACATTATATTGGCTATTTAAAATAAAACCTACTGGCTGTCATTTGGGATTTAGTACAATGGAGCCGCTTCTCTTATTGGGTTTATACTGCTCATTGCATAGTTATGGGCACGTATCACTTATGGTATAGAGGCCTGCTCAGAGCCTATTGAACCATACCGGTGAGACGGTCCTGCTTCAGAGGGTCTTGCTTCAAAACCCTGGTCCAACTCAGAAGTACAGTAACTGCATGCTGTGGAATCCGATTGAAGTACAAGGATTTTGCTGACAAATCCTATACATCAGCTCATCATTTCTGTAGGCATTTTTGTTTTTATAAATCACTAGTCTAGATATATAGCCTAAGGATAATGCTTTTTGTTAAAGGATCTATTTTGAGCTCACCTTTCTCATTCTTGGGAAAAGAAACAAATATTTCCAAAAGCCTAATTGAGCTGCATTAACCTCAAATTTTTAACTGCTTCAGATCACTATTTTTCCGCAGGCATCTCATCAACAAAGAGTTATTGTCACAATATTTGCTTTCTTCCAGCCTGAAAGAAGCCCTTCTCAGTTGAACTACACTGTAAATGCTTCCCAAGAAGGTTTAAACCCATTATTTTTGAAGGCAAGGGAAAACAAACAACAAAACTACCTTATTTTATTGTCCAATACACACACATCCTGCTTCAAAACCAACTCACCGCCAGGGAGCAAATCCCTGTGAATCTGGCAAGACCTAGTTTTCAAATTCACTCAATCAGCAGCTTCTGTTCTGAGCTCATAAAACAGAAACAGTTTATGGGGCAAAATAGATACCCAAGCTCTCTTTTAGTATTTCAATGATTTCTCAGTAACACTTGTGTTATTATTTACTTAATTGCAGACTCATCAGCTGGGTGCCATCCGAATTGCAACTGACTGGAGGAAGGTGAGAGGGGGGAGCAATATAAAGCCTGGCTAACTGTTTCAAAGGTGTACAGCTTCAATTCACTTTGAAGGCTTATTAAAAAATTGTTTGATTCAACTGCACATGACCTATTTGGCATACTTAATTTTAATATGTGGGACTGGAAAGGAAATGGCATCAGAGCTGAGACACCTTTATCCCAAATATGAAGGAGGCTCTGCAGATGCTCAAAGTTTATTTTCTGCGTTTTATATCAAGCAAAAGCAGCAATTACAGTAGAAGCAAGGCCAGGTTGTTCTCTCTGGCTGAATCTCCCATAGGATGAGCTGATGTGAGGATATTCCCTAGCTGCCAGAGGAGCTCTTGGCCAAATCAATTCCCTGTGCACTTCCTGGAAAAATGACCATGCAGTAAAAAATTTCATAGCACAAAGTACCCAGAAAGTTAGGCTTGGAAATGCAGCCTCCTTGCTGCAGAAATGCAGATAGACAAATCTGCTGGTGAGCATCACAGAGCACACACCAGGGAATAGAGACACACGCAACAGAGACCTGACTCTGAAAGGTGCTCTTCACCCCCCAGGTAAATAACTTTGTGCGAACTTGGATGTGGAAAAGTCATTCCAGACCACAGTGAAACATCTGTCTGGGAAACAACTAGGGTAGACTTGTAGAAGCAACATCTCCACTGCAAATACAGCAGTTAAGGACAGGTCTAGGACATGAGAACTAGGACACCCATGAGAATCAAGCCACCCCTGTCTGTCTGCTGTTTAAATTCCACATGGAGCCTTACTGTCCCTGATTATTTCACTGTGAAGCAACCACACTCAGATTCCAAGGGTTAGACATTTAAGGCATGCCAACACAATTCATATTGGACCATTATCGTCTTCCTATAAGGATATTGTAGGAACTTTTAGATATAAGAAAACAGTTAAGACAGACAAGCAACCTCGCAACTGTGGAAATAAAATCGCATCACTTACCACATCGAGGAAATCTAAGAATAATTTCACAAGGTTGGAAAGGTGCAATTCTACAGTTGCATACTATTACACTGATATAAACTACTAAAACCAGAATCTGCAACTCACAATTTAGAGGAATAGGGGTAACAAAGCCTCTAGCTTAATAGGTTCACTCCAACATTAACAAATATTTGCAAGCCATGTGGGAAGTTTCTTGAAATAACCTGTATAAGTGAATCTGAGAAAGCTTGATAGTGGTACCGGAGGCAGGGTGTTGAATCATGGTAACAGCAGGATGCAAGGATCAAAATGAGCACAAGTGTAAAGCCGACAGCTGTTTCTCTCTTGCTCCTCTCATCTTTATTTTTATTTCCATGACAGAAGGTTGAGATCATACTGTAAGAAGATTAAGACTGCTAGCAAGGAGCACCACAGGCTGGAGTCTTGTTTAAGGACAGCTGAGCAGAACAGGCAAGTCCCTGCAATCACACTAGCATTCGCAATCATCTCTGAAGGCATTACTTTATATCACGTAGTATTTACTACAGCAAATATGTTGTGGGAGGGATGCTACTTAAACAAAGTCTTCAGTTTCTAGAGGGAACAGACAAATGATTATTTGGAAAATGCTATCTACCCCCTCTTCCCACCAGTTTCATCTCTATGTGAAAACCCTCTTTTTCATCATCTTGAGGCCACCACTAAGACTTTTGACACCGAAGCTGAATGCATTGTCTCATGTTAAATAGCTGCTGTTTTCTGCCACTCCTACACAAACTGACATAATCCCAGCACAGAACACAGTCATTAGAGAATCCACGACTGGCCCACCACTGGCAGAACATCCAGTCTACAAAGATACAGAGATGACTACAGAAGAGACAACACTTTTCAGGTAGAAGTACAGAGATCTACAAGTACAAGGTGCTTGTGCCAGTAAAAGCTCAAAGTGCTCTTCACCTTAAAAAAGTCATTTTAAAGTCACTTATGGTATCCAACCACAGTTAATTGTGGCCAATGCAGACACTGGCGAGTGTAAGTGAACCTTATTAGCAGCATTTCGCACTCTTCAGACTACTGGCTTAACATCAGTGGTAGAAAAGGAGTAAAATAGTTATTAGCAGTTCATTCAGGTCTCTGGAGAGAGCCTCATGTTTTCCAATTGTTAATAAGGGAAAAAAGAAGAAAGGAAAAACTGTTTCCCCATAGCTTCTGAAAGGGGAGTCAAGGGAATGTGGTTTTTGTTTTGTTTATTATTTCTTACTATCCTACTCTATTTTTAATTGGCAATAAATTTATCTTCCCCAAGTCAAGTCTGTTTTGCCCATGACTGCAAATGGTGACTAATCTCCCTGTCCTTATCTCAACCCACAAGCTTTTTTCATCTTGTTTTCTCCCCTGTCCTGCTGAGGAGGGGAAGTGAGAGGGGAGCTTGGTAGGCACCTGGTAACCAGCCAAGGTTAATCCACCCCAGGTGAAAATTATGTTCTAGCCAGAAAAGGAGAAAGTAGACTTTTTGCTTGCTGAACAGCTTGGAAGAAAGCTGTTGCCCCCAGGGAAGGCGACTTAATAAAGACCTTAAAAAGTAAGGCATACCAGCAGCAACTGCCACTCTGGGGTTTTATTCTGGACTCTGCCCAGGAGAAGATCAGCGATACTGCACGCGTGTAACTGAGCACAAAAGGTAGCTGGCACACTGGCCTACCAGTGAAATGGGCATTGCTCCCACATCTGTAAGTAATTACCTGCTCTTGTCCTCCAAGGGGAGCACATTGCACAAGGGAATAGTTTAGCTAAACACAAAAAAAGCAGCTACTTCCCCAGCCTTGGGAGAGTACCCAGCTATGTTTGTGGCTCAGCATCCTACAATGCTCAGTTCATCTCTTCCGCAAAACTTGTACAAGAGATGCTGGCTTAGCAAACTGCAGAGGCTTGCTCTGTGCCAACGACAACAGACAAGCTGTGCATGTGTGTCCTGGGGCAGAATCCCAGAGACCAAGAAACACAAGCCTCAAGAAAAAAAAAAGGTTAAAAGGAAAGCATAAAATTACTTGATCAAACCTTGCTGTCCCATTTCCAACAAAAGACAAAAATCAGGGTACAGGGAAGATGCAAAACAGAGTAGCTGGCTTGACAAGGGTAAGAGGCAGGAAAAAGTGATCCCTTGCTATAGTCTACCCTGCTCCACATAAGTACACAGCTGTGTGCAGCTGCCAGGACAACGAGCATGGGACTTGCATGTCATTATCTGCCTGGTGCCTGAGCTGTGAATAAAAAAACCTATAAAAATAGCAGTACAACTACATGAAAGCTTACAAAGAATTGTATTAGTTGCATTTTGCAGAAAAGCAAGGGATGCAGCTGTCTGGCCAAGTTTCAGCAAAGCCATTGCCCTTGCTGTGCCGTATGTCAAAGCAATTGCATGTGTTTGCGATGAGCTCTTTGTCCTCTTCACAGCCAGCTTCACTCTTTGTGCATAGCAGCGAACCAAAGCCCACATACAGGTTCAATTCAGGATAAAAATGTGTTTGCCTGCATCGTTTAGTCATACTTAATTTCATCATGTTTGATTCCATTGGAAACAAACAGATGGAAGTTGAGTTGTTACCCAGTCACTTCAGTTTTGGTAAATTTGGGAATATACGGCAAGAGTAGCGTTTGTGCATTAGCACAAGTATAAAAGCGGAGATTTATTTTTCCTGGTATAACTTTCATTCGCACAAGAGGTGCCACAGAAATCCAGAAGGATGAAAATAAATCTTAATTCCAGGAACTATGCTGTTCAGAACGCTTTTCCCAGGCCACTTACAGTCAGCCATCATATAGTACTTGCTGCAAAAGTTCTTGCCAAGTGGGTGCCTCTCCTTTTTGCAACTTATTTCATCAGCCATAGATTTCTGGGACTGTGATTTCCTCTGCCATCACCAGGACAGCAAGGGCAAGCGCTGCTGTTTCAATGGTTAGCATTTAAATACGGCCTTAAGTTTTCAGTTGCCCCTACAATGCAGCGGCCTAACGCTTCTAAAAGCACCTTAAAAAGAAGCGCAAATCCTGTTATTAACTAGAGGTTCCTATTTTCTGTAATATCATTCCTTTTGTGTTGCACTGAATAAAACTGTCTGATACCCCTGAAGAACCTTGCTGGTCTTGCATTGCCACGGCCGCACTGCTCACGATGTTCCTCTCCCAGGTACAGGGAGGCACAGGACTGCAGGATGGGACCATATTAAGGTATAAGCAAACAGGAGATGACAGTATGTAACTGCATAAGCTGAAATAAGTAAGGAACACACCTGGCTCCACATCTGCACCAAGTGACATCCTGCCAAAGAGATGCTGTAAAAGAAAGTACACAAAAACAGGTGACCCTGACAGCAGAAACAGTGAAACAGGGCAGATGGCAGAGCACGTTAACAGCAGGGGGGTCACAGGGTAAGTTATGAGTAAACATTCTCAAGCAAAAAAGCCCCGCCACAAACACCTTCTTTAACTCTTGGACCAAGGTTCGGGTTAGCGATGCACAAATTATGCTCCCAAATTTCCATCCGCAAGCATGTGCTACGCTCCCCAGCACTCTCAACCATTGCTACCTTTTAATCCACATAATTTCTGTACATAACCATTTCCAATGCTACAAAACCACATGTATTTGTTACACTAAGGGATTCAAGACCTTTTCTGTCACCCCTTTGCTGTCACCACCTATTTATGAAAGTAATTCACACAAAGGGAATCTCCAGAGGTACTTTCTCCTTATAGGGTAAATTTAGTTTTCAGAAGTGCCCTGGCAAAGCGATCACATAAGCTAACAGAAGGAAAGGATTAAAGAAAGTCACTGCTCCTGTGTGCACAGGCAAGGCACTAACATTTAATTGAACCTATATCCTTTCAGCAATGGAATTACTAACTGGTCTTTCTTTTTTAACCAACATACACTAAGTACCTTGAAGCACACATCTGTGCCAAAATACTCCTACTAGAAGCCCTTCAACCTGTTTATTAGTATGCTTGATTTATTTCTTCACTAGCAAATTTTTTATTTTGCAGGCATGATGAGGATCATTAGATACCTCACCACAACCAGCCAGGGTAATTTCCAGAATATTGACTGGATGATGAAGTAGCATTATTACAGGAGACCTCAAACACAGCAAAATTAAAACACTGGATAGCTGTGAAAGACCACTGTCATTAAACAGCTTAGCAATCCTGTGTGAAAAACAACTATGATACTTTTAAAATACTCTTACATGCCATAAATCACTGCCCCACAATAATACATGCGCATTATATTCATAACACTGTAATTACATGGCAATTACCATACAACAGTAATGAAGGGGAAACTTAACGTGCTATCCAACACAGTTCCTCTTAAATGGACTAAGTACACATGAAAAATATAATTAAGCAACAGAAGGTGAGTTGTTTCCTGACGATAATTACATTACTGGCTGTATTTTCCAGTAGGTCACTTTTAAAACTGCAGGCTAGTTCAGGGGAAACTGAACTCATTCAGGATTTCATTGTCCCCATGAATCTGGTGCACAGCGTTTGCAGCAGTGGGGCCCAGGTAGTCATGGACCTACCTACCCATCTCATATGTTAAAAGCTTAATGGCAAGAAGTAGGTTTTGCCCCTTGGCAGACTTTTGGGCAGCTGCCTAATTTCTATAATAGACTAACACAGACTTCAGGCAAAAGTAGGACTCGTTCTACATTTCTGAAGAAAACATTCAGCTTGGGAGAGCTGAAGAGTAAATGCATTTTTTTTTTTTTTAAACTGAAGCAAAAGCTTGCTGAGCTAGCTAAATTTCTATACATCTTGGTAGAGCTTTCCCAAATAAAATGGCCTGAAAAGTAAACCACTGACAAGGTGAACAGCTACCAATAACATATCTAACCCACGAGCAGATAGAGGAGAAGGGAAGGCATAGGAAAGGGTGTGCAATGCTCACGGCCACTCAGTAGCCCTGCAGCCAAAGATGGGGTTTACACAAACAGCTCAAGCTGTGAGGGTCTGCGAACTGAACAAAAAACTGGCCTGGGAACCGCAGCTGAGCTCTCCCACATCGGTATCAAAGAATTCCAGCACTCCATTTAGGTCAACTCATTTAAACGCCTCAGACTCCAAGCACCAGCCTAGTGGTGGGGGAAGGCAGTAATGAACCTGATTTCTCAGGTCACTTCTACCACAGAAGCATTTTAACCTCTTTGGAGAAGCTACAGCAACTGGTGAACTTCAAAGCTGAGCTTACAACCATTTGCTGTTATGGCTGGAGAGGGTTGGCTGCTCTTTTTATGTGTTCCTGGAAAAAGCCATATTTTTCACAAACAAGTTCAGCTAGAGGAAGCATTGTATATTCATTCTTTGCTCCCTCAAAGGATACAGCTTGTAGAATCCTCCCTAAGAAAAGCTACAGCAAAGCACAGATGTATGAACCTGGATTTACCCTTCCCCAGCCTGTCTGAGGCAATAAGCTATCCAATGCTAGTTGTTCTCATCACTATTATCACCTAATAGGTCACAGATGGCACAAAACATTATTGCATCCTAAATTTTGTGCCCATTCACACTGATGATTTTTTAAAAAAAATTAATCTCAAAGGCTGCAAAATCCTGCCTTTCTCAGAATCACCTTCTCACCATCTGCTTTGAGACCTCATGGCCAAGTAAATGCAAGTCCCAGTCTCAGCTGCAACTCACCCGATTGCATAAAATTTCAAATCCTCCAGCACAAAATGCACCTCCTTGCTACTGACACCTCTAGAAGAGGCAGCACTTCACTCTGTCCTGTCCAGCGCTATCAGAACCACTGCAAAGAGAACATGTTTTGGAGGTCCACCTACCATACAGCCTCATCCGTGACAATCTTTTTTTAAAAACCAGCCAAGCCTGCTAATGCCCATTATCACCTGCATGCTCCACCCAGCCTACTCATTTGCTTTTTATGGCACCATAGAAATACAAAGCCACAAGACACATCATGAACATCCAATCCAGACTCATCTGATCCATTGACTCCTGAAACCTCATCAGGCAAGCTGATTTATTCCTTATTTCTCATTTGGTACCCCTTTGCTAGCAAGGATACTTTGTCTTAAAAACCAATTAATCCCATTTACTTCAGGCCTTTGCAACTCGAAGAATCACTTTCAATTCTCATCTGGCCTCCAAAAGTTTTTGCATGCCAGTTAGGCCAAAAAGAGACATTTGTTGCATGCTAAATAAACACAAAAATGAGGTGAAAGAGGAGGTCACAGTCCAAATTTCAGTACAGAACATGTCATACACAGCTTTTTCTGTACAAAAAGCCCAGACAAAACCAAGAATCTGATTATGTAGACTATTCTCTCACATCACACTTTGATACTCTTATGCATTTTAAGGCATCTAAGGCCTTCAGAGAGCAGGGCTTTCATGAGTCCCTCAAGTGAGAGCTAAGAAGGAAAAAAAAAGTAGACTTATTCTATCACTCAGAAAGCCACCACAACCACAGCAGGAAGCTGGGGGAGCCTGGCATTCTGCCAGAAGACAAAGCAGAAAGAAAGCTGTTCTGATTTTAAGCCAGCCACATTGAAATTAAGCCTACAATTTCAGTATGTTGAAAGCTGTTCTTATAGCTGAGTTGCTATACTCCTAGAGACCTACTATACACAGGCTCCAAGAGGCAAGAAGAGAGTAATATGGGTGGGCTTCGTTGTGTCTGCCACCCACCCAAACAGAGAAAACATGATAAACAGCAAGCTTTTCTGAAAATAGAGCTCCTCATAAAAAAGGGAAAAGATATAAACCTGCAGCCAGACTAAGGAAGAGCTTCATCTCATTTTGATCATGCAGAGCCCTGTATGTGCATTCCTCACCCTTCTCCAGCTGGCAGCTTTGCATTGTCTGGAGTCAAGCTCCCAGGACCAGCTCTTACACCCTTCTCAGGTCTTACCAGCTGGCCATTAGTAGACTGGGGGACAGCTGAAAAGCCAGGACCCTTCTTCCAAAATGATGTGACACTCAGCAGCTTCACAGACATGGCACAGTTTAAGAGGAAGTATCTTTGAGCCAGCACCCTTGGCTTCTAAACACCAGCCTTGTCTTTCTCCACTCTTCAGTAAAAATGATCCAAACGGGGACAGTGAGCTTTAGTCCTTTCCTATTAACAGCTTAGTAGTGTTTGACTGGCAGAACAAAATAATTCAGAGGCACACTAAATTCTGAATGTCCTTAGAAGAAAGTTTGGTGTTTTTTCTAGTGAGTCACTGGTCCGCTACCACTGCCAAAGGAAAGAAAGGGTAAGCAAAGTACTGCGGTTACCCAAGACTACCAGAACAGTTGTGGGTTTGATACCCATGGTAGATACAGCTGGACTGGAGGGGCTGCACTCACAGCTGCTCTGCAGCACAGCAAGAAAATGGCCCTGTCCCTCTGACCACCCTCTTTGAACAACCACTCAACCCTAACCCTATCACCAGCCTCGCAGATCTCAGACAGAAGTCACGTCTTTGTGGTAAGACGCTGGCTGGGGCGCAGGACCCCACACTAAGTACCTACTTCAACCACCACGGAAAAGCTGAGCAAGCCACTTTTGCGTTCCACCTTCTTCTAGTTCAAAATGGGGGGAATACTCCCTTACTGAAAGGTAAGAGCCATTAGCAATTGCAAGGGACTGATTACATATATAGCAGCAGCTCTTCTGACAAAATAGGATTGCAGACTAGATATTGCATTACCCTAGAAGGTATAAACAAGGTTTTCCTCTGATTTTGTTTAATTTTCTACATACTTTCAACTCCCTCCAAGCCTTAGAAGCTGCTGTCAAGTCATTTGCAGCAGTTCAAAGTGACCTTTGAGATGGACTACTTTTACTCAGCGCATTTAATAGTTGGTTGTGATTTATTTACCTCAAGCTGCCGAAAATCTGTAGAATTCAACTTGAATGTGTTAGACTTGGCTAAAAGCCACACTGTTCTCTATTGAAGCCAGCAGTACTATAGAAAGTAAATGTCATCCTATTGTCTCCATGTTTCTGCTAGTGTCGTCTTACAACAGCGTTAAAGTAAGAAAAAAGGAATTGTATTTGCCTGTTTCTTTCATACTCTGAAAGACCATAACACTCAGGCTGCACTAAGAATTACAACAAGTATTGCCAGTGACAGCTTAGAGCACAGAATTACACAGCCAAAATAAGAATACAGTGAAAAAGGAGGATCATGCCTACACTATTCTCACATGCCTGTTTATTGTTCTTTGCTTCCTGCATTACACTGACAAGATTTCAAGGCATCCTCCCACTTCACAGTTCCTTGTTTGTTAAAGGCTTATTTTAAATGGAATTTGGCACCGATTTCACTCACTTCCTCCTTGTCCCCTTACCTTTTTCCTTTGATTGTTATTCCAGAAGGAAAAAGGAGTGTAATCCCTGCCTTTTCACTGAGTGTGTTCAGTCTTTAAACTCCTTGGTCCTCCCCTCTATTCAGACCTTGCTCCGCAGAGCTCACCCACACAGAGATTCAAGCATCAGTCTCTTTGCTTCTGCTTTCTCATCTTCCCACGCTGTGGGCTGCTATTGCATTTAGCCGGCTAACTCCACCTCTCCTCTTCTCACTTTCCTCTTTAGATTCACTTCAAGGCCAACTTCCCTTCCTTGCTGCTGGGCTGACACAGCTGGTAGTGTAGAAAAGCAGGGGGAGGGTAGCAGAGCAGGGAGCTTTTATTCACCAATGCTTCCTTAACCGAGCAGCTGCTTTCAAGCCCCAAGGTCCCATTTCAGCTGCTGAAGTCGCTAGTAATAAAAAACAGCTAAAAATAACACTGCTTTCAAGTGGCAGTTTTGAGATAGTGGACTCTACTGTTAAAGCTCTTGGTCTGAAACACGATCAGAAGCTGTAAATACAGAGAACTTGGCATGGTTTGTGTAACAGCTAATAAGCACTTGCTAGGACACACATCCGCAAGAGGAATTCAAGCGACAGTCCTCAGCCCACGAGGTCTCACCCCACCTTTCCCTGTAGTACTCCAAGCCATACGCAGGGTGCTCCTGCGTGGACTCGCTCGCAGATGGTGCACAGGTCTGCAGCAGGGAGAAGGACATGCCAGACAGCACCCACAGCTTTGCTCACCAAAGCCTGCTGAATGTTCTGCAGTGCACATGCAGCCTCCCGAAGGCTAACATGGTGCCATTTCAGCTCCAATCCTCCATCTGAGTTGATTTACACTGAATTTATAGTAACCTCGGTTGATATTATTGGATTTACAGTTCATAATCTCAGCACAAAGGTGTTGGTCATGGAGGCAGCACTATAGTAACATCATTCTCTGGTACTCTTTGAATGGCACTGCAGATCATTTGATGTTTTGTCATGCTTTTCCTCTGTCTTTTCTAGTGCCATTTGGTAGTCAACGAAGGGAAATTAAAAAAAAAAATCACAGAACCACTTGTCAATGTATGACTAAATTTCATCAGAAGCCACATATTTCACAGTAAAGAACAACACTTGTCACTGGACAGCAATGTCACAACATAGTAGCTAAGGAGAAATTAAAGCCTTGCGGGATGCCAATTTACATCAGTGCTCCAGAGATCACAGGTTAAACTGAAGGGAGAAAAGAGCTTTGGCAAGTAAAGTTTCCATTCCCTGCATAAAAAAGTGTTGATGATCATCCATGGACCTCGACAGTTTATTTGGGCATGTAACGCTTTCCTGTAGGAAAGCCTGAAAGGCTCTGCTGAGAGGAAATAGGATGAGTGGCTTAAGCCGAAAACCATACCAGCTCTACTGTCATTGCAAGGACCAGACTTACAAATTACTGGGGGATATTACATTTGCAAACAGAACCCTCAAAGCAACCTCACCTGGAATGATTTTTGCACCCTTAGTTTGGGGAACATGGAGATAAAACAGGGAAGGCTGGCTAGTGTGCAGTGCTGGGCTTAGGTACTAGGAAGGCACATCCCAAGGGCCATTTGCCTTTTCTTCACAGGATGAGCACAACCACTCTGTTCAGTGACCACACATGAAGCTAACTTATCAGCAAAGGGAGACCTTTGCTGCTCCCCCTTGCTGCTAATGCCTTCCTGAAGCATGATCACATTCGTTACCAAGTGTATGGTTAGCGTGAGCAGGAGCTGCTGGTACTCAACCTCTTTAGAGAACAATTCAGCATGTGGCCTCCCTGGAACACAGGATTACCTAAATCATTGAATTAGTGAAGATGCAAGCTGGTGGAAAAGAACATTTTATAGCAGTGGAGTTTTGTGAATGCCATCAGAGATACAGTTTCAATGAGATAAAGACAGAGGTACTCACATCCCCAATGTTGGTGGGTTGTTTTGGGGGTTTTTTTGGTTTGGTTTTTTTTAAAACCTAATCTGTTTGTGAGCTCTCAGGTGCTATATACTGGAGTTTGGTCACAGGCCTCAGTTGTGGCAAACTGTTAGGCAAAGTCCTTCTTGCCCTAAAGACCTGGCTGCTAGTCTCATGAACTGCATCTCTGCATTGCAAAGAAAGGTTGACTGCCAGGTCTTATACATCTACATCAACTCACATCTCCAAATCACTGGAGTCAAAATAACCCACTGAAAAAAAATAGGAATAGCAAGTCTAAAAATAGCTATCCCTGAGCTACCAGTTTTGGACAAATAATATTTTCCACCCATTTATTTAGCCAGAACAAGTTCTCACCCTTCCCAATATCTGAATTTACAATTCCTTGTGGCCATCTATTCATCCAGCACTCATCTACCCTACTGTCCTTTACCTAGCTATTTCTTCGTAAAACAAATGCATTTCTCTCCCCTACAGCCCATCACTGGAATGCACATCACCCACAAAACCTATATTCAGTAGTATTCTCGCTCCCTTCCGTTACACTATTTCTTTTCTAATAGAAGAAGCCTAGCTTTATGCATGCAACAAATAGTCTTATATGAGGAGAAGCGAAGAGAGCTGGGACTGGTCAGCCTGGAGAAAAGAAGGCTGAAAGTGTCTAAGTAACTGATGGGAGGGAATGAAGGAAGAGGCAGGCTCTTCTCACTAGTGACCACTGATGGGACAAGAGGCAATGGGCACACACTGAAACACGTGAAGTTCTATCTGAACACAAGAAAACACTGTTGTGACCAGAGAAGTGGTCAAATACTGGAACAAGCTGCCCAGAGAGGTTGTGGAGTCTCCACCTGTGCAGATATTCAAACCCCAACTGGACACAGTCCTGCACAACCTGCTCTAGCTGACCCTGCTTCAGCAGGAGGTGTGGACTAGATGATCCCTTGCAGCCTAAACAATCCTGTAATTCAGAGTGAGGATGTCTGTGACATCAGGCAAAATCCATGTAGTGGTCACCAGTTACCACAAAGGCTCCGAGCTAGGACCAGGGCTGGATTCTAGTTCATGCAGGAAACACTTCTGCAGCCCACGTCTTCTTCATTCACTGACCAGGGAACAGCTGGCAAATCTCACCCAAACCCTCACCCAGTCCTCTCTGTGACTGGAAATACCAATAACATGGAGTTTATCTTCTCCTCCTCACTGGACAGGAATGCTGATTATCTGCAGCTTTTGATGTGCATTTCTCGGAGCTCAAACACATGCCTCCCTGAAGGGCTGAGGGAAGCAGATAAGTCAGCTTGCCTTGAGCAGCATCTGGTTCAGCTTTGGACACTTGTGTGTGGGCAACAGCAGAGATGTTACACACTGGCTCCGCTCGTATAAAAAAAAGTTCTGATGAAACAGCTACGGTTCAGAAGAGATGCTAGCCACCAATACACCCTTGTTTGAAGAATAAAGATTTGATGTGTCTGCAGGACAGATACTTTTTCACTCCTATTTGTTTCCAAATGCTGCCTGTGGCTGGTTCACAGTTCTTCAGTGAAGCAATAATAGATATATGCCAGGTGTCACAGCAAGCAAGTTGACCACCTGATTTAATTGCAACTTCCTTAATTGCCTAATGCAAGGGACACCATCTGGTACTTCCAGAGATTTTGGTTTTCTTTCCCAAGTCTTAGCTTACAAGTCCTGACCAGCAGCCTTGACCATAGCCAGGCAAGTAAAGTGCTGCATTCTCACACAAGCCACTGCATACCTTGAGTCAATAGAGCTCACTAAGCTCCTTTTTTAAAGCTGATCAGAGACAGCATGTAAAAAAATACCACTTTTTATTGGGAGTTGAAATTAAAGGCATTCATCATGTAATCAACAAAAAGCAGACAACTGACTGACAGTTGAAAGCAAAAAAAAATCAGATTTGGTTTTAAACCACACTCCAACATTCCCTAGGAAAAGGTTAAGAATACAAAAATTGGACTAATAGTACATCAGAAAACCCCAAGCTAAACAAAAGTTCAATTATGAAGAAATAATTGTATTCGTTATACAGAGAAACTTATCTTCTTTTCTACTGCCAGACGCCTCCCCCACCTCCTGGTGTGTGACCAAGCCAAAGGTCTGACAACACCAATCTACCACTAAAGATGATTCCTCGTCACAACTTTTACATAAGCATCATAAATCCAGATTATTAATTGCATCCAGAAACTAATACTGACACGATCAGGGCCATTAAAGGAACAGCAGGACAGAGGAACCTGAAGAGAGGCGTTCATGCTATCTGAGAAGCAGGGAGCAGGCAAAACGCAGTGTCTAAGTACCTGAAACAACTCACTGGAATCGTACTGAGCCCAGGCATACTCCATCCCGTTGTACTGACCACGGTCGCTCATGTCTGGGTGCAAGTGCAGACCCAGGCTGTGCTTTTGCGCCCCTGCCAAGAGGCAGCTTTTCCCATGCTGAACTGAAGCACTAGCTGTGTCTGGGCCCCACACTCCAGGGATCTTCCACAGCACTTCCCCAGGTGCTTGAGCCAGTGCAAGCAGATACTGGGGTCACAACTGCACAGACTCACTCATCCCTTCAGAGCTGATGGCCTGGGAACCAGCCAGACAGCTTTGCAGCCCCTGTCCTTTCCCATCTGGGATAAACTCTCCATCTGCTCTGAAACAGCCTCTTCTCCTAGAGCTGGTTCTGAGGCCAGCTCTCCTCCACCTCCTCCTTCACTCAAGGTGAGTCCTTTCACACCATTGCTCATGTCTGGAGCAGGGATTTACCTTTTATTATATACCATTATGCACAGCACAAACACCTCCGTTGCTACAAGGCAGCTGGATAAGCAAGCCAGGTGAAAAGGATAAATGCCATCAGCCACAATCTCATTCACCTATCAAGAGGGCACAGGCATAGTCATATTTGGGCTCAAAGCTCTTGAAGATGCCATGGTATAAAAACACACCCCTTTTCAGGCAGGGAGGGTGATAAGCAATCTCAGAGCAACACCAGCCAAAGGCTTACCTTTGCTTAAATCTTCTGCAGGAAGCCCCGGCAAGAGGGGGAGCAAGGGGCATTAGGTTACAGAACATGGGTTAAGCATCAAACGAATGCCCCCAACAAGGATGTATTATTCAGCAAGGACCAAATTAAACCTCTATACACAGACTCCCATTCAAATTCACACCAGTTGAGCCCAAACACACTAGAGCTAAACCTACCCCCTTTGGGGCATGACAAAGTTATTTTGCTGGGAAAGGATGGAAAGACCACGTTTTCTCACACTGCAAGCAGTAGCCAGTTTTAAAGCCTTGATATGTTGTTCAGCCTAGAAATAGGAAAGTCAGCTTGCCTTCCGTTCTGCCTCTGTTCCTGTGCGGAGCTTGAAAGATTTATTCAATGCAATAATGAACACAACCACAGTCCTTACTTCTTTCTTGGCAGCTTTATTAAAACATTGCATTGCTTGATTAGGTTGAACTATTTCATTTCAAGATTTACACCAACCCTAAAATAAGTAATTTTGCTATGTATGACATTTTTCTACTAAGCTTGGGGGAAATATTCTCCAATCTCTAAACATAACTGCAGTTAAGAGCTCATTGCTCATAGCCTTTAAAAACAAAGGCTTGGCACCCCCAAGAGAGGGCTGTATTTACGAGTCTGGAAAAGCCACGTCATAACAGATGTATTTCTAAAAAGATAATCTAACAAATACAGTGACAGCATCCCAGCTTGGCTCTCTTCAACTGAGCCCTGTCCCTTACTCATTCCTGCCCAGCTCTACTACAGGCAGCAGTACTAGCATAACAACACCACAGCGCCTACACAGGCACACCAAAAGTCCCAAAGTTCCGAGAAAACGAGCAACTGCCAATACTTGATGCCTTACCTCTCATATTGGAGAGGAAGATAAAAAATTCCTGCGGGTTTTCCCATGCTATGTACCACCCCAAGTCTCATACCCAAGCTTCCTCTTTCATACCCTGTTGACTCTTGAATTTCCCCTTGCTTCATCTTAAATCAAGCACAGCATTTCACCGCTAATCCAGCCTTCGAACAGCCAAAGCACTTCTCACCTGCATCTGGGTCTAGCACTTCAACCTCATCCATTTGTTTACCACAGAGGTTATCGATTACCACTGTACACATTTTTGCCTCCAAGATGTCCATGTCTATTCACAGCAGTCCAAGCCCAACCAAATTTTTGGCCTCAGGAGGATCTTGGACTTCTCTGTTAGACTAACTTTAACCCATTTCTTAAGGCAAGAAAAAGGAAAGCATTAGAGCTTAGGGACATTCCAGGTACTTGAAAGCCAACCATTGCCAGCTAGCACTTCGCTCTTCTCTGCATCAAAGGAACCAGCAAACTAAGAAACTGATGGCCAACTCAAAGACAACAGACAACATGGTATTAGAAATTGTTAGATTATTGCACTGCCAATCCCTTGAGTTTCTGCATGATTATTTCACAAGCTGAAACACACAGGGGTAGTGACAGACAGGCAGCAGCAATTCTTAAAAAACAGAGGGGCCTAGACTCAAAATGACGAAATTACTTGTTTTCTTTAACAGTTTTTAAAGGTACACTTCACCTCTTGCAGGGATTTTTCCCCTTATTATATAAAACTCCCTGCAGTTCAGAAGCTGAGGTTGCACAGCCTGCATACATCCCTGCTCAAGACTTCTCAGGATACTTTACGCACAGCAAGATATTACTCCTTCCGTAAAACAAAGCTTTGAAAAACATAGGTTAAGGACACACCTGAAATTTTACTAAGCAAAGAAACTTATAATATGGAAAGCAATAACCACAAAATTAAATCAGCAATTAACTTATTCAAAAGACAAAGGAACTTGGTTTACCTGTAGAGTATCTTCCAGAGCAAAAAATACAAGGAACTTACGTTGACCCATTCTCATTGCAGAATGCCAGGAGAACCCACGTAAACGAGGCTGAAGCCTCTCTCACCCTCACTTCCAAATTATACACGTGCAGAGCTATAAGCCCTGGGTAACTATTGAGCTTACTTTCAGAGACCAAAAGCCCGCTATGTACCTACACCCAACTCTTTGCCTTAGTGCACTGATTAAATAGCTGAGACTTATTTGCAGCAGGTGTTTTATCATTTCAGCAATGCCATACTCACAGCATAGGATCACAGAGGTGGAAAAGCTGTAGAATCACAGGAGAAGGAAATCACAGCTCCTGGTGCTGTGGCCAATTTTCTCAAGTTTAAACTGTGCAGGAGATGTAGTGCCTCTCCCAGGAGTGCATTCCTGACCAAAGCAAGCAAAAAACAAACCACAGACTTCAAGTAAAACAGACTAAATCCCTAAAAGGCATTTTGTAGTCTTACAGCACTCAGGCTTACAGTGGGATCTGTACCTGCCTTCCTGTCTTCGCATTCAGGTCTAAATCAGTAATATTAAAGCATCTTCTAGCAGAGTCAGTGGATCATCACAAAACACTGGAGCCCTTCAGCTCTCCCGAGAGCACAGCGACCCAGGGAGCTCAGCATCTGGCCCAGAGCAGGGGGGCCTCCAGGACCACCCTAGGACAGCAGGCACGTGAGACTCATCCTCAGACTCCTGTGCAGCACAGGAGGTAGGCCAGGACACCAGAAAGTCAGGTCTGGGTTTCAGGGCCGAGGCATCTCTTCCCTGTCAGCAGTTCTCTACCCGCCTCCTCTCTTCTTACACATTCCTACTACCGGGCCATACAACCTCTCAGCCTCATTTAAAGGCGTGTGAGCAATGAGACACAGCTGGGGCAGGGCCTGTGTCTTCACAGCTGCATTAACCCAAATAGCTGCACCTGAAGGATCCCTCCAATCACACAAATATGTCTCCAATAAGAAAGTACGAAGAGATAACAAGAGCTTAATGATTATAGCACCGACCACAACGGTTGCAAGGAGACCTAAGATAACCTTGGGCTGGTTATTTCATTTGAGTCTCTAGTCCCCAGCTGTAAAATAGTCTAGCAGCATTGATGTATGAGCTTTGTGAGGAGAAAACAGATTAGTGCTCAGAACCCAAATTCCACCGTAAAAAAAGATAATTCTGCTTTTCAGATCTAATCTGCTCTTAACACAACAACTTCCTAGCTTAATTTTTTGATAGCTTGGGTTCCAAGAAGAGTACATGAAGAGATATCCTTGGGATTATACTGAGCTATGGTAATAACTTTTATTTATTAAATTCCCAATGAGCAGCCCTACTGCAAGTTTCTTTTTATAGCTGTTCAAATTAAACATGTATGACCTGTCGCTTCTGTAGTCAGCATCCGTGTTATCTCTTTGCAGAGAAATACAATGGAGAACAACAACATTCTCTCTTCCGCAGCCAAATAATTTTTAATCACATTAGCCACAGGACCCCTATCGGTAATCTTTCCTCCGGGCCCTCCCAGTTCTTAAAGCAGAGTCTGATAGAGAATTCAATTAATGTGCCCCCTAAGGATAACACATTCAATCACAGTAAGTGAAGAAAAACATGGTCAGATGAAAAAGAAATTGCAGCCTCAGACTCCCAGTAGAAAGCCTTTGTCCCGCTAGGCAGAATACCGTTAGTGTCATGAAGTAAGGAAAGGTTTTGGGTCTTTGTCTTGCCAACAAAAAAGCTGGTTTTGCAGGGCTTTGTTGTTGCTGAGTTTTTCCGCTCTTAGGATGAGCTGCCATCTTAATCCAGGGAAGCCCAAAGGAGTTCTCAGGGTCGAGCCTTCAGAAGGTCAGTGCTGGGTCTATTGCGCTGATTCAGTTTGCACCATCTGTACAATTGAAGACTATGCAAATCCTGTATGCCACCACTTCTGCTGCTCAGGTTGCCAGAGCCTAAAACAGTATCCAGTTAGCACAAAACAAGCATGGATTAAATTCCAACCCGTTTTGAAGGGCACATAAGTATATTCTCAAAGGAAAACTGTATTCAGACTAAGGCTTTTCCTAGTCGGAATTTTCTACTGTAGTAAGACATTTAGCTCAGCTTCACCGATCATCTTCAAACAGGAAATAGTACCCAAGTTATAACACTGTGAGAGCTGGCATCCGCCAAGAGCAGATGATGAGACCTAGTCACATCGGCCTTGAACAAAAACAACCATTAGCTCACTTGTGCAGGGAAGAGTGCCCAACCAAAGCAGATGAGCATTCATGGAGACAGACGCCACACAGTAAGAGAAGAAATTAAACTGGCCTTAACTAAGCATACAGATTGCGTAGGCACAACATCGGCGAAGTGCTAACACCCTCGCAGATGAAGCTGGTGGCCGGTTTGCTTTCTCATCTGAAGGAAGATGTCCCTGCCCATAGCAGGTGGGGTTGGACTGGATGATCTTTGATGGTCCCTTCCAACCCAAACAATCCTGTGAGTCCTGTGAAGAAACCGGCAAGTTCTGCCCGCCTTGAGGAACACGATGGCAGAATGCCATGGAACCAGGGGACGTGACCTCATTCCAGACACGGGTCGCTGTGCCCCAAGGTTGTCAGAGCCTCCTGAGCATCAGCAGCGCCTGGCTGACCCCACACTGGCACGGCACATTTTTCAAGGACTGCAGAAACATCACTCTTCGGAGCTGACCTTTACTGAAGAATTTGCAAACTACCTTCATCTCTCACTCCCCACACAGGTTCAAAACCAACTCAGAGAACGAATCTGCAGCTCTTAGCAGGTTTGCTCTCCATATCACACAGCCTTATCTCTTTGTTTCCATTAGAGCAGAAGGCATTCTGCAACTCAAGAGGAGTAAGGCTTTAATAACGTACATTTAAAATACGTTTTCCACATATCCTGTCACACCAAGCTAAAATATGCGGGCACTGGGTAGAAACACAGCTTCCCAAACCATCCTGCTGTCAGCAGCTTGAATGCGGCATAAACATACCCAGGGACAACTGCTGAGTCACAGCAGCGGTGTCTCCAAGCCGCACAAGATTACCCAAGGTTTGAGAAATCTGGATTTTAGTACAGAAACCACGGCCGTTCTTGTCAGTTAACAGCGAAACAAAACACAGCATTGAGAAAAAAAATGAAAACAAAGCTAAACTGTTGGCTATGTTGGGTAACTTTTCTAGTCTTCCCAGCTTGTGACAGTGGCAGATGGCCCAGTCTGTAAATTAGCAGCTACCAGATGGGCCCACTAAGTAGCTTACTGCAGTAAATTGATTTGTTCGTGGATTTGGTATTAAAATGTCCTTCACTGTCTGGGTGGTGTTTGGCCACAGAGCTGCAAACTCCAGTTGATTGCAATGAAGGCCAAAATCCCAAGCGTTCACATCGGGCAGCTACTGCTGCAACACGTGGTGACCACGGAGGCACGGCCCCGTTCGCAAGTCAGGCAGGCATACGGTAGGTATTTGGCTCTGCCAGCAAGAGCCAGCAATAGGTAAGCAGTGGGAACAGATGAGAGGACTTCATTCTGGCCATGGGTGACAAACACAGAAAAATTTCCAGTGAGTAGCTGGGGAAGGACACCCTGACCTAGAGAAATATCTGTCGGGTTGACACAACTGTTTCAGGACAAAGCGCTCATCATTGTGGCTGCAAATATCAATGGGGAAGGAGTTCAGCTTATCTGCTACTTCAGTGCCATTCCTCTGCCTCTCTCCTTGTTCCCTGTACACCCTTCCCCTCTCTTCCCATCATTTTGGCCCCAGCTCTTCTGCTGAAATTGCTTATGAATTGCATTTGCAGAGTTTTGGTCCTTTTGTATATATATTGCTGTTGACCTTCTGTGTAGTAAGCACCCTGTGACAATACGTGCTACCTTGTTATTCAGGGAGAACTTTGGCCTTTGAAAGGCTAAGGCACCTTTATTTTCTACTGTTAACCAGGATTTCTACTCCTGTCAGTATCTCAAAGATGATGGAATTACTGGAAAGAAAAAAACATCGATATGTTATTTTCCTCCATTTCATGTCGGAGGCCGATAGCCAACATTTTCTAGCTTGGTTGTTATTCCTCCAGACTTCTGCTGGAGTTAGAGGAAATTGTCTCAGCAGCAGTGAGCCGGAAGCTAGAGATTGACATTTATTGAAGTGAAATACTTCACATTCTTTACATTTCTTAATAAAACCACAAGCATTTCCATCTTCCTAGAGCTTCTTTGGCACGTCCTGGCATGATATGCTGTAAGTCTCAGACCCAAAAGCCTTTGCATACATTTTAGTTTGTGTCAAAGATTGGCAAATCATGACTTAATGCTCCCAATGGCACTCTGTAGCTGCAAAGGCTATAAAGTCACCAGAGAGACTGGCAAGCAAAAAGAAATGACTTGAATTTCTGTAAGAGCACTGTCACACTAGTTTTATATTTCTAATATATAGATAGCTGGCAAAACAAACCAAGCAGGCTTCCTGCTGAAGCCTAGATAGTTAAATCCTTTGTCAGCCTGGAAGCACAGATTTCCTCATTTTACATTGCTGACAACAACCACCTGGGCAATGGAGGCTTGTTCCATCTCCCCTTCTCCTCCAGATAATCTTTTTGAGACAAAAAGATTGTCACCTACCAGGAAGTACAACGACCTTCTCAAATCAAAGCTAGCTTCCAGAGCCTTTAGCTCTTGACCAGGATTTGAAAAAGAGAACAATTTCTCTCATTCTTTCAAAAGCACTGCAAGTTAGATCTGCTACCATAGGTGTAAGTACAGATTATTGTTCCTAATTATTATTAAATTCACCCAAACATCTTCACACGCTGACCTTGGTCCTTAATCCAACACTTAGTGATCAAAACCTAATCCTCAAAACACATGGAAAGAGCATCAGTGGCTGGCCGTGCATGTCTATGGTAAGATACTTGTTCTCTTAGTACTTCTGAATACATTTAGTACTGAGCCAGGCACCATCCAAAAACACTCTTGCGCTATAAACCATTACTGCTGAATCTTGTGGTTTTCTGCTTTAAGTGGGGTAACAAGGTCATTTCTGAACAAAGTTTTTACAAGGGGAATGTGCGGTTTAAAGGGCTTCGTGCTCCAGCTGACGAGGATGTTAAAATTCCGTGAGGTGTAACTATTATACACAAGATAACGCATAACTATTATTCTCCAAAAAAGCGTGTCACACCAATATCAGCCGAAGGAAACCACAGGCTGTGAGGCCTGCTACATCAAGAGATGAAGCAAGTAAACCTTGGTCTCAAGGGAGCACTGAGAAATACAAGCAGCTCTCTCCCTCTTCTCCTCCAGTTTCATGACGACTCCTCTCTAGCGTTTTCTTTCTCAGTGCAGATATGGAGAGTTACCGGCTGGTGTACAATTCACCTTTGCGTGAAGCAGACCTTGTTCTCTCCATCTCTCAGTCAGCGGAGAAAGTCACAGAAACTGGACCACAGTGAACAACACATTGTAACCCAACCGAGGGAGCTGCAGAAGTGTTGGTGCAATGGGGACTGGGCTCTAGCCTTGTCTGACTTCATGGGCACAGGACAGCGCATATGTTTTTCTCTGGTCTGTAGGGATCATTTGTCATTCCATATCTTTAGTCCAAGAAATCTAAATTTCATGTATTTAAAATCTGACTTCAGCAGGAAGAGTACAGCACTTCTCCCAATGTCTGGACATCTGGCACATCACATTTTCCCCAGAGAACTAGTGGTTTTCTTTACTATCCCACCAAATGGAGTCCTACCCTGAGAACCAAGACAGATATTCCTACTGGAATGAAAAACAATCTGGCATTTTTCAGGATAAAGTTTATTGTTGTAGCTTCATTTCCTGTTGGTCATTCTTCCTTCTCCAACTCTCCTCCGCTGAATCTCAGTTTGTCTTCAGATTTTACCCATGACCTGGTCTGACTTGCCTTCTGACCCTTGTCTCTCAAACTGCTTTACAGTCATCTCCCTCCTGTCCAAAAATCCCAGATCTCTTGGCAGCAAAGCATGCAAATTTGCATTTAACAAATTAAATAGCAGGAACAGAAATCCACATTACAGGAAATCTCTCTGCTGCTTATGGCTCTCCATCCTCATACAGATGAGTTTCTGCCCACACTTCACCAGCTACGCCTCGTCTTTCTGCTGCCTTCCATACCATCCACATCTTTTCCATGGAAGGCTAAACTGATTTTTCTAGATACTTCTTCTGTCAGTCAGGTGTTTTATTAGTGTGCTCTTACCAACCAGCTCACCTGCCCTGGAGCCACACAGGGCAAGCAGTAAGGGGACATGTTCCAGTCTTCCCCATTGAAACGGAATTCTGTTTTTTCAAGAAGTAACTGATATGGAGTGAAAATAATCAATTATTGTTCAGAAAGGAAAGTCTACCCTTTAAAACTGACCTGCCCACTGCAATACTAGTTATCCTACCTCACTACTAGCAGCTACCTATTCTTTCCTCCCCCTTCCCAGACACCAAAATCACAATATGCCCTTTCTAGCTGTTTTCAGAGTCATTAATACCTCCCGATTCAAGTCCTTCCTGAAGAGACAGAAGCAAAAACTTGCTGATAAGATTGCGGTCCAACCTGAGCACTCAGTTTAGTCTAATTTTGGGATCTTCCCTCCATTTGCCATCCATTCCACTTCGTTAGCGGAATAGCAGCTTCACTTTTGCACCTCCCATTCCTGGTTCATGTTTGAGATCCTGGCTAGCCTGTCTTGAGAGCAAGGACAATACTTTTATTCTTCTGTTCCCTGTTTTATTCTTGGCAAAACCCTTTCTTTCTGCATGCTGCACCATACAGTACTACGGGACTTTAGCCCCTCAGCTGACTCAAAATATTTTCTTGGGTGGTTCAAGTCCCTAGAAGTATTTTCACTGGAAATCCACACAGGCAATCCTTTATACACATTCCCAGGACGCACAGACTTGCATTGCAAAGTTGTACTTCACCATTTCTTGCACTTTGAAGTGCTGAACTGTAAAAGCAAACGTTCTAGAGACAAAACCATCTCAGCTTAGAGCATGGCTAAGTCATTTGCTCCCAGAATGACCTTTACACTTGCTTGCCGCAGCTTTCGTGTTCTCCCAGTTGCAATGCACACCGTTGGTTCCGTATTACCTTATGGAAGCCATGCAGCCTATCTATCCTCCTTTTTAGAGGACAGTAGAGATCTAATATATTCCTTCCCCTATCTGTTATCATCATCCTCCACCATACTCCTCCTTCCCTGTCTTACATTTTTCCCTTTTTAAAGCCTAACGCCCACATTAATCTGGAAAATTCAAAGCTGGGGGTACTGCAAGCAGATAAAATTAGGTAGTAACAAACAGCATCTCCTCTCCCACCGTGCATGCAGAGAGCTTCCCAGCAAACATTTCTGCCCTAGTTTTGCCATGAGGTGAACAGTACCAATGGATTCTCAAATTGTACCAAGAAGGTACACGTGGAAGTGTTGTCTTCTTTATACTTCATCCTCCCGCGGCAGGTACTAAGCAGGCTTCAGCTTTTGTTAGCTTTTGTGCATATTCTTTCCCTCTGAGTAAAAGCAACAATTTTGCACCACACAAAGAAGGAAATACTTATTTAACATTTTTTGAAATCACATATACCAACTTCAAGCTAGCAAGCTATCAACAGTTACAATAAGCCTAAGTGACTACTCAAGAATCTATATATTTTCACCAAGTTATCAAATTTCTGCAGTGAACCAGTTATTCAACTGCCAACAGGCCCTCAACACCTCCACCTGCCTGATCGCCAGTCAGGTCAAACACGTGAGCAGCTTCTGGACTGTTATTTATGTCAGCCAGCGCAGGCTGTACAGACTCATGCCATTAATATACTTGACTGATAGACGGCATCGCCAGAGCGTGTTACACAGGTACACCTAGAAAGCCACATACTTTGCACAGATGGGTAACAAGATAAAAATAGCCTAAACACTGGGACTATGAACACTAAGGTCACCTTAACCTGAATTGTTCATGGCTCAGCAGCTTCTCTGAACCCCATCCAGAGAGCTTGAGCTATAGCAAAAAGCCTTCTATGATACAGTGGCAGTCAGCAGTACTGTATGTTCGAGAAGTGCCTCTACGCAACGTAGATCACGACAGTTTGACATGTTACATTAACTCCCGTCAGTTTTTATAGGTTCCTTTACGCGATCTGAATGGACAATCAAAGCCTTTTTCCTTTTCCCAGGCCACAAGCTCGAACTACTTCAAACTTGGGACAGACATTTTTATTTGCTTTTACTTACTGTCACACTGGTTGAAGCCACAGACGCCTGCGCGACTGGAAGCTCGCCAGCTGCAGGCAGTCAAATTGCACACAATGTCCTAACCTTTGGTGCAGCTTTGTCCTACGTGGCATTAGTGTCACTTGCACTAGTGCGAATGCTGGAGCCTATGCAGAATTATGCATGAGCTTATGCAGAATTAATCACACTTACATATTAAGTATTCATCAACTCACAGTATCTAGGAGTACTTAGCTATCAGAGTAGTTGAAAATAAAGTACAATAACCAAGTTACTTATTGTTTTACTGCACAGTCTACAAACTGCTTGATTCTGTCATCTTAATGCCAAAAAAAGAGAAAAGGTACATCAGTACCTTTCCCCTCTGCGGAGGGAAGGGACAAAACATGAGTTATGAAAGTTATTATGAAGTTTGTAGTGCTCCGTACTAAGCACTCCAGCTAAACAGCTCAACTCTTCACAGTACACTTCAGCCCAGTTCAGCGAACTTTTGTTTTTTTAAAAACAGTGAAGCAATCAAGACTTGAATAAGGCCTGGTCCCATGCTGAACTGGTTCCCAGAGCGGAACTATTTAACTTCACTCTTAGGTCAGGCATGAATTTGGCGCTGTTCTGTGATATGGCACTTGGAGCTGTGTCTCAGCCTCCAAGCGCAGCTGTTTAAAGACTATCCACCAGTGATGTATACACACCAGCGTGGAAAGAGGTCTTTGCAGGCAAAAGGAAAGGAAGCTGCTGTGGAAGAATACTGGCAAGTACAAGCCCACAAAATGAGGTAGTGGTAATGGATCATCGTGTAAGCAGAACAGAGTATGGCTCTGTCTTGCTGAACCATAAACTACGATTGTGAGAAAACTGATATGCTTCAGGTGGCTCAATACCTTTTCCCAGATGCAGATCATTTGGAGACCTTTGAGTATAGAAACTTTTGTCGTTCAGCTTTGCACTTCAAAGATTATTACTGATAATTAAGAAACACTTCCTTAAAACTTTTCTTCTATTCACCAAAGTGACATTTTCACGTCATCTTTCCCTTTTGAGAATCAAGTTTTCCACACTGACCTGCCCTAGACTACAAATCTGCAACTGCAAGTCGAACAGTTGAGTTGAGATCCTTGGAGATTGAGAGCGGAGCAAATGCAAATCCTTAGCCACGAACACATGGCAAGTCCTGCTCAGAGCGAGGAGAAGTGCCTCTACAAAGCAGTTCTGCGGCTTAAGTCTCAGCTGGCTCACAGGAAAGCGTGCTTTTATGTGAGGATCAGAGAGTGTGAGACAGGAGGCTAGGTCTTTAAAAACTTCAAGATAACAATCCTGCGGTTAAAGCAATACTTCCAAGCCTGGTGTTCTGATTGTCACTTTTGCCAAGAAAACTATTCAAACAAAGTACTGCAAGGGACTCAAATGTTAACCCTTGAGGAACTATGCACCCGCTTCAGGGGTTTACGTTACATTTAGTCACAAGTTTCCCATTTTTTCAAGTACTCCCGCTGGGTTAGCCAGATAGGGCAAAGCTGCGCAGCCAGGATTACAAAAGGGTACCAAAGCTTTACGCTGCTAAGTCCAAGTAGGGTAAACTTATTATACCAGCTCATGCATTCCAGGAAAAGTGCTGCTATCCGGGTAAAACACACACTGACTTCAACCAGCACCCTCTGCCACAGGGGCGGAGGAAGGGTCTTGACTCTGTTTGAGGTCTCTTTTCAGCCTGTTACAGGATTTGGCTGGAAGCAGGGAACCGTCTTGTTAGTTAGTGACTGGTTTTAATGGCACCCACTAAACAGTTTTTATTCATATTCTTTGTCCAGGTTTACCTGTGTGCATACTTAGAGAAAAGCTCAGATTGAAATATCAACTCAGTCCCCTTCTAGTAGAAAATATTCTTTCCATACTGTTTTCTTCCAGCCTACAAACAGTTAAGATCCAATTTTAGGTTGCTATTACCACCTGAAGTGTTACTTGGCTTTTGGAGAGCCCAGCTCCATTCCTCAAGCCGTCAGCTAAGCAAACAATTACCTCGCTTCCTCAAAACACGGGGGAAAGGCTTAGGCAGTTGCCTAAGTTGCAGCATGTACCATTTTCTTCCAGAGCATTTAAAAGCTGAACAACTTCTGCAGAAAAAAAAAAAGGGACAAACCTCTGACTAAATTGCCAGCTCCAACCAAAAAAAGGAGTAAAAGCACATAAAAGTGCGGATTAGTACAGAAGAATATTTTTTCCTTTCAATGCATCTGATAAGATTTGGACAAGCAGAAGTTCAATACTGCTATTTCTGGAGGCATCTGATTGTCTGTAATATCAAACATTCAGTATCATGAAGCTAACAAGTTACTTAAGCTCTCAGGCATTTATAACCAGATTTGTAATTCATACTTGGTAATAGTTACAAAACATCAGCTGTTATTACAAGCCTGCTGCTTTAAGATTGACTGATAACCAAGCGGTTGCCCTTTAGCCATATAGATATTCCTCTGTTGACAAGTAACAGCATGCAAGAGAGGAGCACTTGACATTTGTGCCCTAACTCCTCCTGCTTTGTACAAACGGCTTTGCACAATTTGTGCATTGCACAAATGAAAGAGTCAACAGTGTCTGGAAGCTTTGACAGGACAGATCTCGGAAGCTACTGTATATCCGCTTTCACTTAAAGCTTTAACTTCTGTCGGAAAACAAAAGTATAAATTGTCTGATGTTTCCTGCCCCAGGCTCCTCCACACACATCTTAACTGTGATTCAGCAAAAGAACATTTCATAGCTTCCTCATCAGAGGAAATAAACATTGCTGCCTGTCGTGGTTTAACCCCAGCCGGCAACTAAGCCCCACCCAGCCGCTCGCTCACTCCCTCCCCACCCCCCGGTGGGATGGGGGAGAGAATCGGAAGGGTAAAAGTGAGAAAACTCGTGGGTTCACATAAAGGCAGTTTAATAGGGAAAGCAAAAGCCGCGCGCACAAGCAGAGCAAACCAAGGAATTCATTCACCCCTTCCCATCGGCAGGCAGGGGTTCAGCCATCCCCAGGACAGCAGGGCTCCATCATGCGTAACGGTGACTTGGGAAGACAAACGCCATCACTCCGAACGTCCCCCTTTCCTACTTTTTCCCCAGTTTTATATGCTGAGCGTGACGTCATATGGTCTGGAATATCCCTTTGGTCAGTTGGGGTCAGCTGTCCCCGCCGTGTCCCCTCCCAACTCCTTGTGCACCCCCAGCCTCCTCGCTGGTGGGGTGGGGNCACACTGCCATTCTTCTGCATGCTCATACAGTCCCGCTCTGTTTAGCTGAGGGTTAAATGGGAGAAATAGTGGTAGCTATCTAAAGGTTACACTGAGATGTTTCTCCTCTGCAGAAGACAGCTGAAGTTTGGATTTATATTTAGTGACTTTCTGTTTTTCATTAAAACCCAAATGAGTCTTAGTTTTCTTCTGTCAGATTAGGTAAGAAATACTCATTGCTTCTTCCAGGCAAAGTAGTCATGCTGCCAGACTTAAGTTTTTCTTAATCTTCTCAGGGAATGAATTATACTGAGGAACCACTTGAACTCCTCTGAAACTACAATTTCCTTGAGTGGCAAGCAGCCCAGTTCTATAAAAAGCATCAGCATAAAGACAAATGTATTTGATGAAGGCTCCTGCTGATGTCAACATGAGACACCAGCAAGGCCAAGGGGTAAAAACCTGCATGTGCAACTGGAAGCCAAGTTCCATGTGGGATGAGTGTAAAAAACTATGAAATACTGCCAGCTTCTGAGTCCTGTTTGCATCGTTTTAGTTTTCCACATAAGGCATCGACATGCTTCATTTCGAAGTGGTTTATAGCAGCATTAAAAATTTGTCAGCGCCTTGTTTTGTTTGGAGCTGTTGCCTCTTCATTATCAGGGTTGACACAGCATGTTTTTTGTGGATTGGCAGACGACTTCTCACATTTAAGATACGGAGATAGAGATGTTTGGGAACACACATTCCCATGGTAGCAAGTTTCTTCTGGTCTTGAAACAAAGAAGCATCATGAGGAGTAACATCAAGTAGATAGATGAAGGTTAGGAGTCTTGTTTCCCAGGCTGACCATCAGAGCGACGGCTTAGCAGATCACGTTTTGTCTGGAGTCAAGGACCCATCAGTACAGGCATCACATAAAAGGTCTGCCTGTGACAAGGCTTATTAGTAGCAGTCTGTGCTTCCAGCTGACCTTTCAGCTGTAAAGACATCTGCAGCTCCAGTTCTCCCTCTTGGTAAAATAAGACTGATTCTCTGTTCATTCTCATACACATTTAAAGTAGCACATAGGCTTCAGTCTACGTCAAAACCAAAATAAATCTGTCAAAAATTGATGCTTTACAGCCCAGCAATCTAGCAGCGGTGTTTGCAGACTTTTGTGAACATTTCAGTGAAAGCCATTGCAAATGGAGATGGTAGCATTGGAGTATCTCAGGTTCATGAACCACATTTTGAGAGATTTGATGGCATAAAACTCAGGCACTGCAGGGGAGGCTTTAGCTGAACTGCTGCGGTTTTATGAATCACAGTGCTGCCTCACCAACCAAGAGCTCAAGTCAACCTCAGCTTCCCGAAGGGTTGTCTAGAATGCCATTTACCATATTTAATAAAAGGAAAATACACCCTCAGGGGTCCTGAGCAACAGTTAATAACACCCAGTGACAGTAAATGAGTGGCATTACCGAGTTTTTGGTAAAGGAGCTGAAATAACGGCTTTAACCACAGCAGACAGAGGCAGCTAGGAGCTGGACTTGAGGGGAGCCTGATGTCGCAATCTTCATTGATTCTGCAATCGCTAAGGCAGCCGAAGCACTGAGTGATAAACTCTCTGAACGTGGACAGCCGAGTCAGTGTTTATAGCTCACTGTATGAGAGGAAAAAAGGACACAGTGAATCATCCTTATTTTGACAATAATGAATGATGCAATAACATCCTAAACGGTGTAAGAAGTCCAACGTGTTTCTTGACTTCAGCTTCAGGTAGAAGGGTTTCTGTTGATAATCTGTCAGTGCCCTGAGGGTACCGACAGGCCCTAATTGCTCTGCGCAGTGGGTATCTTCCTGCACCCCTGCCCAGGGGCTCCACTTTAGCTCATCCTTGGGTGCCCAGTCCTGGCCTGAGCTACATGCTAGGTGCACTTCTCTCCAGCATGCAGGTAGCTTGTCTCCAGCACTGTCTCTGGCCCCATCTGCTCCTGACCCCCTGGTTGGACTCCATCCCTGGTCCATCACCTCACCTTGCCTTGGGCTTTAGCCGGAGCCTGTTGCTGGCACCTGGCTCTGCTGCAGTGTTTAGTCCCTGTGGGACTGCTCCCCGTTGGTTAAGAGCACTGCTTGTGCTGGGGTTCACCCGGGTTCCCAGCTTGTCCTGGCTATAGCCCAGGTTTTTTTCTGGCAAGGGAACTCTAGCGTAGTGCCACTGACAGCACACTCATACGCCGACACCATTTGACCTCATAGCAACACTACACAAACCTATGCCTACGTGCTCCGTTTTCCGTAATGGGCTTCAACACTTCAATTTCACTTTTAGTCTTCTGCTATAATTAAAGTCAATCAAGTTTGAAACCCTCTTGGGCATGACCTTTGGTGACTAGGAAGTCACAAATAGTGTCATTACACCTTGTGAAAAGAACAAGTAACTTCTTCCATTCAATAAAACAAGAATGGATATTACTGGTGCTCAAAATAAAACCTCAACTTTCTTGGAATGCTGATACTGAAAGCTGCTCTAGAAGGGCAGCATGTCACTGAGGCAATGCTTGATCTTAAGGCCTTCCCCTAAGTCAAACCTCACTGAGAAACCTAAAAAAGCCTGCAGAAGGCACGTACAAACGGAGTGCTAAAACCAGAATTAAGATGGAAGAAACAAGTTTTGCTTGTTCACAAATGCTACCCAGGCTTGATCCTTCATTTTCCTCATTTCTCACTTTCTCTCCTCCCTCCCCCTTTACTGAACCCTGAAGGGCATTATTGGACTCCAAGTAGCTCTGAATAGCGTAAACCCTCGTATCAACTGAGCCGCAGCTGCCGCTTGCAGGCTAGCGTGGGTGCATTCCAGCAGTAGCCATGTAGCCAGATCCACACCAAGAGCTCTAACCGCAGGAAAGGGGTACGGCTTCTTCAGACGCAACTCGCTGCAGAAAGATGCTTGCAAAAACAGCCGAAAGATTCACGTCCCAGCACTGTGGCAGTGGCAACAAACACAGAGGTTCTGCATGGCCATAAACCCAATAAAATCCATCTGGGCGTAAGTTCATATTTATTAGCACACCCGGTCAACAATCGTAGTTTAATTCCCTGATGGCTAGCAGGCTGCTCCATCTCACCGATGCATAAGCAGGCTTTCTGCTGTTATTATAAAACAAATTACCTCATGCCTGAATGGCCTTAATATCAGCTCACGCTCCAAGCTGTTCTACTGTGCTGACATATGTACACCCCGTTCACCCTGCACGGCAAAAGGCATACTTGCTTCAGAAACCACTGATCAGATAAAGCAGTAAATGGATGAAAAATAACATGCACAACATAAGCACTGATACATTTCCCATTATTCCACTCCCTTTGCCCTGGGAACCCCTGTTTTGCTGCTCTGTGTAAATATAGGGTTACTGGGCAAGCAATAGGGCTTCAACATCTCTCTGTCCGCTTCCATCCCACCCTTACATAGCACGTGTTCCTTTACCTGTCACAGTTGCATAGCTCTTTCCCCATTAAGACAGTTATATCTAAAGCAATAAATTTTGACCCGAGCAGTACTGGACACCTCAACTAGTAAATAATCATGTCATAAAAGCACCAGCTACTGAAATGAGACTATTATAAATAGAAATATTCCCTATAAGCGGCTTGTGACTAAGCTCACTTTTGAGCTAATAACTTCCCATGGAGATAAACTCTGCAGGAAAGCTCACAGAGCTATAAATACTCAGAATTCATTAACAGATCTTTTTGTTGCAAAAATTCTTTTCCGTCTGTGCATCATGACACTGTTGCTCCCAACCCTTTCTCTTTCCAAAAGCTGCAATTGTTTAACCTCCAGATCCGGCTGCTCTCAGAAATCCACAGGAAGAAAACATTGGGGCAGTTTTGAATATTAAGACCTTATTTTAGTGCCAAATAAAAAAAAAAAAGAAAAATACCACAAGGAACATATACTATGTCATGAGCTTGTCTACAGTTTCATACTCTTTGTAAGTTTTAACATTTTGCTAATCTACCACTGATTTCAATGAAAAAAGAATATATTTTAAGGACCTACAATTTTATTCTATGGGTACTGAGGTAATGCGAATTGTGGATTTATACTCAATTCCTGTATCTACTGCCTGCCCAGATCCGTTTCCCAGCACTGCTGTGCTGAAGTGTATGAATGCTGACTGATGGGGATCACTGGAGCGGCAGATCCTACACGGAGATATTTTTGCTTCCATGTGGTTACCCAGCACCAGAGCTGCACATCCACATTTTACTTTTTAAAAGGCACTTGTAAATCACAGCATTATTTGCATCAAAACAATCTCTCACATAAAGGTATTCTCTTGCATCCACACAGCGATGCTCCCTTGAGCAAGAGTTTAGTTTACAGTAGTCCAGCTTAAATCCTTTTAATTTTAATTTTTTTTACGACCCACAAAAGCCCAAGATTTATTTTATTACGTTGCAAGCCAAAAGCAGAGCAGGCCATTATCTTTTCACCCAACTACCTATCTAACCACTGTTCAAAGTCACATCTTCTACTGGAGAGCTATACCTAGCAGTATTTTTTGTTCATGTTTATTTCTTTAATTCACTTAACTTACTGAAGGTTGGCACTGAGACCCAGTCTTGTTTCTCCTGTTGCCCTGTAGGTGTTAGGTGACAGCCTCCGCACAGGGATTGTACTATAATATTAATGAGCACTTTATCATTCAACTATAAAATCAGGAGCTTCACAGTTGCTTGCCAGCAGGGCAAATTCTGCTCTTCCTTCACCCCTGAGAATAATGCTGGTACAAGGGGACGGCAAGAGCTGACCACAGAGTTCAGCTATGCAAGCCAAACTTCAAGTGGGTCTTACGGCATCCTAATATTTGCCCTTTTGCTGCACAGCAAAATGTTTTCTACAGCTGTCTGCTCCAGACAAGACTAGCAGCTGTGGCTTGGCCATTTTCTCAGCTCAAGGAAACAACCTCGACTTTGTCTCGTACCAGACTCTGTTTCCAGTTAATTGGGCTTTTTCCAGTCAGCTCCATTTGTGACTTCTAAATTTTAGTTCAGAAATGCCAGTGTCACAGAACTTTAATTTGAACACTTCAGTTTGATTAGGCAGCACTTTTGAACAGTCTACTAGCACCTAAACATAAGGACGAACTTCCAGATATCAGGCTAATTTTCAGGCATCTTCACTCCTATTAAATAGGACACGTGCCGTAACATGAGCTTTAAGACATAAATACTCAGAGTGTAAATAAATTAACCAGTCCCAAGGCTGACAACCATGAGCATATTGAAATGCTTCAGAAGAGTAAATCACAGCTAGGAGAGTCAGCAGCACGCTGTAAGCTACTGCTTCGTTGAGCTATTACCCACCAAGGAAAGAGCATAATTATTTTTCCAGGCTTTCATGAAGCGAAGGCCAGATTCTTCAAACTTATCTAATGGCTCGTGCCTGGAATGTAACACAAATACAGAGACTACCAGACCTCTGTTCCCTGTAAGGCCTCTACCTTTCATGTATGGAAATTATTTCAGGATTGTAGGTGTTGAGTACTGCCCCTGTTTGCATATTGTTGTGTATGTGAGCACAACAGAGAACTTGCAAGGTAGCATTTCCCCAGTACTCTCACCTGACTTTGCAGAGGACTATCTTCTCATTTAATTTCAAAGTGCTTTCCTGCTGCTGTCACAATTTTCCTCGTTGCTCCCAAGGGGGTTGCACATGGCATGTTGTTCTGCTCCAGTAGCTGTTACAGCCCCACGGCTGCTTCCCTGTCGGTTGGGGCTCCTGTGCGACAGCTCCTTTGCCCTGCACACCCTGCAGAGGTTGGTACTCCCCTGCCGTGGCCCAGGCTCGTAGCACTTGTGCACGGGGAAGGCAGCGGTGTTCCTGAAATGGGCCACAGCTTGTCCTCCAGCCTCTAACCTGCTCTGTCATCTTTGAATACAACCAGCTTTTCCTTCTCCAGGGAAAAAAAAAAAAAAAGATCTGTGCAAACAATCGGCTCTTAGAACAGCTAATTTTCAACACTGCTCGCTACTCTGGCTCAGCTCTACAAAATTACCTTAGGTTCGTGTGCCTCTTCATGTCACCTACAATTATATTTATATTCATTTTGTATCCTCTCCTCATCAGCATCCAATTGGTGGTATAACACACATGATTATCCTGATGTCTTCTGGTGATTCTTTCAGCAAATGTATCTTAAGTAAATACTGCAAGTTCGGAGGGCTACAATTTAATTTGGACTACACAATCACTCCTCACATGATGTACTGTTTTGCTTGCATTATTCTACCTTTCCAGCACACAAACTGCAGTTCAACAAGCAGTGGGGGACAGTTGAGTTGATTGTCTCAGCTTCTAAAGACGGGTTTTTTTCTAAAATCTGATCAAGTGCAGTTATGGGCAATTGCAAGACCACCTGCAGCATCAGGTCATTTTTAGAAGCATATTGAAGTATTCATCTAACAAATGTCCTGCTGTTGGCTCATGGCTAAATTCCTACTCACTGGTTGAGAACTATGAGGGTGGTGAGTTAGCCCAGCTGATTCGTAGTTAACTTACACCATCCCACTTTATTCTCTGTTCTTTTTGGCCCTTGGCTGAAGTTATTAAAGTGTCATTACTTGAATACCGGTTCTACTAAAAATTACTACCAATTCCAATAGCTCTTCAGCTCAGAGACAGTGCCTAACTCCAGCTATTGGCAACCTTTCTGCGTTAAATTCAATTTGTCTATGCCTTTCAGACACTCAAGATTTCACTTCTCAAATCATGCTCAGCACCAAGGATAAGAGGATTTTACAGACATTTCTCATTGAAGGTTTAAGTTCAACAAAAGCCCCAATTCTATCCATCTCTAATCAGGTTTTTGAAAACTATCTTTCAGGAGTTAGAAGCAGCTCTTTGAATTATCTTTTTACAGTACGAAATTAATGAAAGTCCAAAATGTTCCCACTCATTTCATTATAGGAGACTTCATTTACATTCCATTTAACTGAATCATAACTAAGCCTTACACCCACACTGGGCATGCAGCCTACACAATTTACATGTCTGTTGGTAAAAGGTGAAAAAAGCTTTGCCAGACAAGTTTCCTAATTCATTTCTCATAATCTCTTCCCCAAGTGTCCAGTTTTTACTGTGGCATGCTAAAGGCAAAGGCGAGTTTAGAATTACATCTCACGAAGACTCAGGTTAATGCAATCAAACCTGTTTTTTTTATTATTATTATGTTTTTCTGGGAAAATAAGCACCTTTACTCACTACAGTTTTTCAACCAAGTATGGAAACGCTTTGTAAAAATGGTCATCTAACTCTGCGTGCATTTATACATTTAATTCTCCTTCAGTGACAATCATTCCAAGAGGGCAATGATTATTTAGCTGCACTTTTCCTACCCAATTTAAGTACCTGAAATGGTTAGCTGTCATTCACAGCTCTGCACACTGTATCTCAAATCCAATATGAAAGAGGCAATAGTTGTCTCCAAATCCTATGCAGCAAAAGACCCTCAAACATCCTAAAAAATAGTTGTCTAGATAGCACAAGTAAAATCAAGCAGCTTATGTTACTTATTTCTGGCCTCTGACTAAAATCCTTCAATGCCTAACGTGCTAGACTTAGGAGATGAAGGTCTCAGTAAGACGTAAGAATGAATTTTATCATCTGCACTGTTTGCTGTACAAGTGACCAAAACTGCTGGCTTAAACAACTGCTAGATAACCAAGACAGAAGTGAACTCATTGGGAAGTCTCGAACAACGTCCTTTTCCAGCTAGGAACCTGAGGATACAAAAAACCACTAATGTATGGCGATCCCACCCAAAGCAGACATTTGAACAAGTTACCTGCTTTGCATTTACATCTGCTGCTGGCTGAATAAGCATTTCCAGACCTCTGTCCACACTATTTCAATAGTCTTCATCTTAACCAAAACCCTCCTCTCCATATTAACTACCTACAGAGTTCTCACAGCCTAGAAAAAGTCTTTCTATATGCCTTGTATAAATATACATGGATTGCAGCCAACTGGATTATTAAATGAAGAGACAGTAACTGAGGTGAGACAGTTTTGAGATGTACCAGTTCCAGTACAGTCCAAGAGAAATCTTTAAAGATATCTCTGGAGACTTTATTCATACTGTTGCATCAACAGTGTTGCAATAGTGATTCCAATTTTTACAGCTTGAGCATCCCCTAACTTAGTTTGGAAGATGACGATTCTTGAAAATATATATCAGAGAAGGATTTCAATCTTTCAATTTTTGAGCTCAGTCATGCAAAGTCTGAAGCATATATATGGAGAAATTTGTCAGGAAAATAGACTGGATTTGTAGGGACTCTCAAGGATCTATTTATGGATCTGGATTAGAAACAGGTGCTTGTCACACATTACATGGCACTTAAATCACAACAGGTCAAACTTCCCTTTTTCCTTACAAGTTTAGCAAACCCCCTAAGGAAACAGAAGCATGACCTACACCAAGGGCAGAATACCTCCGTGTCACATCAGAGGAGAACACGAAGCAACCTGCAGTTTATGGCTCCTAAAAGTATCCTCCATCTTCCCAAGTTAACAACCATTGCACTAAATAGCTGCAAGAGTCAACCGTCAACTGCGGTTTAAAACTGAGCAAGAATTTTATCTTCTACAGTGGCTTTCGCTCTTTACTGTTAATTATCTGCCTTTAATTTTCCAATAGCATTAAGTTTTCCAACAGCATCTTTCCTCTCAGCTGTGCAATAAGGCTTTCCGCACCCAGGTCTGGAAAGCTCTCTGGACCACTTATCATTTACAAGCTGCCGATGCCTCGTGGAGAGGTTACTAAAGGCCATGTGCCTAAAGAATTCTTGTTTATATTCCTCTCGCTTTATCCTTAGGAAAAACAGTTGCATAAAGGCAGAGGTATTTAAAGCTTGACCCATCATCCCTCATCCTGCTGGAAGCTATAATCTGTCTGTGCTATCTCAACTGATATTTGTGTAACTGATTGTGTCGTCCAAACAAGGGATTATGATTCTGGTTTGGGGAGTAAGCAGCGCAAACAGAGGATGTCTGAAGGGACAAGCTTTTTTTTGTTCCAAGTAAGATTCCTCGAACAAAAGGGAGAGAGAAGAAACGCGTCTTGCACAAAGGGCAATTGTTTCCCAATGGAACATTTCATGTTTTTCCATCAAGCATGAGCTGCTCTGGCTGTTATGGAATATTTTATTAACAGGTCTGTTAATGCAATGCCCAGCTCCGGCACTGCCTGCATGAGGAAAACAAAGCCAGCACAAGCCATCCTTTTGTCTTTTGATTTTCTCCTTTCACACACAGCGGATGAATCAGAATATAATCTTTCAGTTTTTATGGATAATGGATGAACATTCCTGTGTCTCTTGCATAAAAGATAATTCCTCATATTAACTTCTCAATTTCTTCATGCAGATAAAGGGCAGGATGTGCCAGACTTGGCTTCCTGGGCATTGACCCAAGGAATACATTTGGTCCGTGACATAACCTTTGTCACACAACTTTAGAGTCTTCAGAAGACCAGACAGAATCAGGGAAACAACTGCACAATATGTCTCATGGGATAATTAAGATGCAAGATAAACAAGCTCTGGACATTTTACCTGAGGGTCTGGCCAACTGAAGAGAGCTATCGTCATCCATGGCATGTTTGAAACCATTCCATACGAGCAAGGACAAGCCGTGCTATTCAGATAGCCAAGAATACCAAGTTACTTTTGGGCTGCACAACCCAAGCATGTAGTCTGCCTCCACAACCCTTTGTGGTGTGCCAGGCCTCTGAGGACAGTAAGTAGGATCATACGTCTCTGCCCAAGGACCAGCTTTCTCCTCCTATAAAGTAGGAAGGATAGGGAACTATCTTAGTTCTAGGTGGTCTATAAAATCACATGACATTTATTGTATTTTACAACACAGGAGGTAGAAGGCATCACAGGAAACAAGCAGTTTCAATGAAAACTGAAGGCAGCAGCTAGCAGCATAGACAAGCTGTAGAACACTTTGTTCCAAAATATGGTGGGTAACAGAATTTTATAGATGTTCAAAAAAGACCATAGACAAATTCATAGAAGAGAATTAAAACTAAATACAGCTGGTTCAGGAAGCCCCACCTGCCACAGATAACTGGGGGTTAGGAATATGACAATCGTAGGTTAATTTAGGGCAGAAGAGACCTTTGGAGGCCATCTGGTCCAAGGACCCTCACTCCTTGCCCAAGACCAGGCTAATTTCAAAGTTAGATCAGATCGCTCAGGACTTTATCTAGTTTGAATTCTGAGTATCTCCAAGGATGGAAATTTCACGGCATATCTCAGAAACCTGTTTGAGGCTTTGGCCACTCTCTTTATGAAGAACTTGTTTCTGTTTCCTATCCTTATACCCTTCTTTATAATCTCCAGCTGGCCAATGTCATACTGAGCTGTATGGACTCTTGATTTAACCAGCGTGCCATCCCTGTGTTCTTAACTACAGGAATTTCTAAGGTACTACACCATTTTAGTGAGGCACCTCTGTTTCCTCCTAGGAAGGAGATAATGTGTGCTGTAGTTAATTCGGAATTGGCTTATGTAATAATGCCAGAAGATTTCATGCTGGAGTCTTTTAATGCCCTGTGTATACTGGCAAAGTATTCCGAATACTTGCTGTAGGGATGAGTGAAACAAGAGACTCTTGATTCTTTAAATCTGTTCAATAAATTAGGTGGTACAAGTTAGCCTGACAAGCTAAAAGCATTTCCCTCAAGGTTCACATTACATGATAGCTGATACCATAAGTATTAGAGAATAAAAGCTATGTTTTAGAAGTAATGATTTTTCACCTTGAATGTTAATTAGTCCTATTATAGACATCGTAGCTCCAAGCTAACAGCAGAGTCTGTCTCCACCAGAAGTTCAGTGCAAACTCATACTTCCTCTCTCGAGTCAGCTGCTGGAATTGCTACCCCATTGCTTGGGGCATTATCACAACCTCCAAAGTATCAGCTATGGCTACAAAACCTATTTTTCGTAGCTTTTCAATCTCTGGGTCAGAGGGGAGAGTACCCAAGAGGCCATTTCTCAGCTCTGCAAATGAACTGATTTAGGTCTATTTAAGGGCCCGCCCTGATTCTGAGAAGGACCAAACCCATTTCAGGTTTAACATTGCTGAAATGAAAGTACTTTTGGTACACGGTATAGCTGCTAAAAGGGATCATGCCTCATTTCTGTTGAGAACGTAGACTGGTACATTACACGTGACGTTGTGCTAGTGACTGTGTCTGTCCCAGGCACAACCTGAAGGGTTCACAGACTGGCACATTCTGCAGAACAGAAGTGCCCATTTACCTTATCTAGGGAGAGAGGGAAGGAAACTTTGCAACGTGTTATAATTTAAAGCGTGAAAGAAGCATAACCACTACAGAAAACTAATCAGACTGTCCTGTTGAAACAGATAAGAAGGAAAATGAACAACACTATTTAGTTAGATATATTTTTAAGTTCCTTCTGAGCACAAAATTACATAGTTGGAATGGAAGAAAATCATTTGAGAGAAGTGTTTGATCTCAGTTTTAAATGGCAACAGCACGCTGAGACAGATTGGATTCCTTACCATTTGTATAGCGTCAGGATCCCATAATCTTTTGTTCAGGATGACGGCGTTATTTAACAGGACTGTGCCTTACTGCTCGTGTCAAGGAGAAAAGCAGAATGCCAGTAGCACAACGCAAGACAAGTGAGGCATTATTCCTGGAGTAAATTTTTATACTATCTGCAAATATTTTATACAATCTGCAGATATAATTCCACCAAGGAATCATAAAGCTTTTCCTTTACGATACTGGGCTGCAACAAATTTAAGGCTCACCATAAAAAGATTGAATAATTAATTTCCTGTATGCATTTCTTATAGGATGTTGCTAGACTCAGATACACGGTGCACTATATTCCAGTTAGAAGGATGAAACGTAAAAGTCATTGCAAGCTATTGCCCAAATCCATTGCATTAGTCACAATTGATAACTAAATTTAAGTAAAATCAGGCTAATCAGAGTGGAACCAGTGGTGCTATTACAGTCATATAGCCCCCTCTTGCTTGATTTGCTCTCGGGTTTTTTTCTGTTTTTCAATCAATCGGTAGCACACTGATCTCAAAGAAGCTGCACAATTTTTTTGTTGCCTTCAGCCAGGTACACACTTCATGAGCTGTGTAGCTTCAGAGCTGAGTTAGTGTTTCTGCTTCTGAGAAGCCACTTGCACTGTTGAGCTGCCTGTGCCAACGCAACAGGCATCCAGCTCAACTCCAGAGAGAGCTGCTGCTTATCTGCACAGTGTACGCAACACCGCACATGGACCGCAGGCCTTGGTTCTTTCCGCACAAGCAATTATTTGGATTCATCTTTCAGAGTGACAATTTGTCTCCCAAAGCATCCGTGGTACTGTAACTAAAAGGACAAGTGCGGTAGCCATACTGTCCCAAAACCAAATTACTAGTATGTTTGAGCTGTACTATTAGAAAACTGAGCAAGCCATTTGCACTGGAGATTAAAGACATTGCAGCTGTGGAGAAAAGCATCCAAAAGTGTGTATTTGCCTGGAGATGTGAGATTCTGCCTTGCGCAGAGCACCCAGCATCAGCGTAATCCACCTAAACACAGTTAAGCGATTGAGCTCTCCAGTGGAAGTATCAACTCTCCACCACAAAGTATTAACTCAGTGTCTGAAAATCTGATCAAATGAATTACCAACCCACTGCTACACCACTGTATTTCCTCTTTTTTAGACTTCCCCGTGTTCTTGATTTCATAGGATTTGCCTAGTAAGCTTGTGTCATGCTTCAGTCTCACAGAATTGCAACAGAATAATTCATTGTCAGCCAGATCCAACCTTCCAGATACAGTTAATGCCAAGGAAATATAAAGGTTTCTTTAGCAAGCAGTTTCTGTTGAAGGGTCTTGGCTCTAATCAAGGCTCAAATCAGTTCTCCTTGCTTTTTAAGAGCCAATTAATTTTATTCTAGAACAAATGCTTTCTTCATCTTTGAGTTCAAACAACTACACGACAGAGAGGAAACAGTGGAGCAGAGGCCAGTGTTAGTACTTTGGGAAGATAATTTGGACACCACAGTTGATAATATTGTGGAGAAATACAGTAATAGGTTCGACCAAGTGCAGTGCAAGGAGTGAAGTGAAAGGCATCCGCCCATTTGCAATACAGGCATTAGACTGCCCGCATGGCTACTGGGCCATGACTTCCCAGCAGGTTTGATGAAGCCAGGTTTATAGGTAAAGGCAATGTCTTGACACTATATCTAATTAGTTGGAAAAGAGTCATGGAAAACTTCTGCCTGCCAAGGCGGGGGAGAAGACTGCAGGGAACACTATGAGACAGGTTGGCAAAGCGCAGGGAGAAACTTGTTTGGCCTTGTGCTGCACCATATGCTCAGTCTCCCAGAATAACAAAAAATCAGCTGCTCCTTTTTAGCCAGTAGTGTTCCCACAGGCCACATTTCAAATGTCACTACAACCACCTTTCCTACAGGAAAAGAGATGGTTTCATGTAATTGCAGATACCAGGCTTTGTACAGCAGCCTAGCATTACGCAACTTTATTAGAAATCCCACAGGCTGGCTACAATAAATCAAGCACTTAAGTTATCACAAGATTCAATTTGGCAATTACACTAGATGCAGCTGAGAAGATTTCAGCAGATACGATTGTGCTTTTCCACTCCAAATGTCACACTCAGTCAGGAACACAGAGGAAGTCTTTAGTGAATGCTCAGGACTGAAAAATATTAGTTCTGCTCCCAAGGCAAACCTGCTCCGGCTCCACGGATCTGAAACTATAATCTGATGTTCGAGTAAACAGTTTACCATGTCCCTGTCTGCTAGTAGCACTTAAAATGCAGCAGGGAAAACTGGGGCAGAGACAGTACATCTTCTTTTAAATAATTTCTTAGACAAAGGAGAAGCAGCAGATTGGAAGATGTACAAATTATCTGGCTGCAACAGCTTTGAGTGGGAATCCCTTCCTAGAGCTTAGAGAAGGGAAGGTAATCCTCTATTAGCAATTACCAAGCTGTGAGGCTCTGCCTCTGTTATTCCCAAGATATTCTGAATCTTGTTTACTGCAGTGGCAAAAAAACTTCATCTGTCCTAAATGCCAGTAGTATACAGCAAATGTTGGCGATGACCTAGGGTTTATTATGGGAAATACTCTCCCATTACTTGGTTAGAGGCCATTAAGTCCTATTTCCTGTAACATCCACAAAGAAAGACTTCTGTTAATAGAGCTGATTGAAGCTGTTTCCCGGGAAAGAGATGACATGAAAAGTCTGGTTTTGAAGTGGCTACAACACGAGATATAAAAATAAATGTATTATGCACAACTGCCAGAAATTCATCGTTAATGATCTATGTTTCAGCTGTGTTTTTCTGCGGATACACCTACAAGGATAGTTATTCAACATTTTCACGATCTGTATAGTATTAACAGAGGTACTAACACAACTGAAATGGCAGTTTCTTACAACTTGTGTCCAAAAAAATTAACTAGTTGAAGACTTCCTGATATGACCAACTCAAAGCACAAACGTCTGAACCACTACTCATAATTCTGTGTCTGATGGACTAAGTTTTTCCTGCTCTTACCTGACATTTATTCCATACAAACACACATCTATTCCAGAAATAGTCACTTAGTTAAGACTAAACTTTCAGAAGCAGAATCATTCCAAATAGCAGACGATTAGAAAAGAGGTTATTTATACTCACGTAGCAGAAATATAACAACAGACGTCTTATAAGAATAAGCAGTCTTCCAGCTTTTTCAGCAATAGAAATAGTCACTAATTTGCTGCTGAGCTGGCTTTGATGCTTCACTAATGCATATGTACCAGCTACATATGTACCATATACATTTAATAGATACTATAGAAGAGATACAAAAAGCTATGGCTTTCTTGCAGTCAAGTGGAGGCTTTACTCACTAAAGAAATGCAACACTCATACTGAAGCTAATCTGCAAATAATCTGACCTACAAATACACTTCAATCGAAGTTAAAAGTTAAAACCTGGTGGTTTTTTCATTGCAATTCCATCACATCTATCCTTCGCTTTATCAGCTTATTTACCTTAATTACTCTAAGGCCAAATAGGGTTCAAACTCCTGGAGTATGTGAAAGTAGCGGAACAGACTTGTCAGATATTGCCATAAAAAGCGTGCAGTCTGCACAGCCACAGCAGGACACCAGGAAAGAGAGAAGCATCCTGCCAGTGCCACAGCCGGACTGAGACTCAGCCTGGTGCCCGGTGAATTCACTCGCTGCCTGGGCACCAGGCTTGCCGAGGAGGCTCTGATCCAGCACGGGGACATACCAGGTTACAAGCTGCCTGCCTCTCTTCCACAGTCCTCACGCGTTCTGCTCTGGCTGCTTTAGTCTATATTAAACCATATTTTCTCCCTCACCTACTTCTGCTCGTTGCTCCGTTAATGTTAACGCACACAATCCTTGCACCTTCCAGACTCACACCTGGGCCTTCTTGAAGTCCCAAGTTGTACTCTGCTCAAGAAGAATCTGCGTGCAGACAGCAGGCTGCATCCTGACATCACTTCAACCCTCGGGTAGCCCTGAGGATCAAGGGAACTGGGGTGGCAAAGCTCACACCCTGCTTCCTAAAACATTCTTTGCAAAGTCATCAGCATCTTCACCTTGGAGGAAAATTGCCACCTTGGCGACAATGTCATTATTTTGCTTGGTGCCATGACACGTGTGTGTATGATTGTATCATAGCAGGAGCATAAGGGGAGTTGGAAAACTCATCGTTGCCATGAGGAGCTAACAGCAACATCCCACAAGCTCACAGGATCATCTCCCATCCCGAAGGCAACAGGAAGGAGTGGGCAGAGGAATTTCTTGGCGATGACGGACGACACTGAACGGCTTGTTGTTTTGGGTATGTTGTCGTTCCAACTCCATAAACCGAGGCTGCACATCCTGCAGCTTCCCAAGGCCATAATGCTGAGATTCATGAATTATAAGAAAGCAGCAGTATTTATGATAATCAGTCATATTAAATAAAAGTATGACACCTGGATACATCTGCTTTTTGAGCACCAATCAGTCATATCAAAGCAAACCGATGTTTCTAGTATGCCAATATTTCCATATGAAGATGGACAGTATATTCTTTTTAATTAAGTCTCAAGAGAAAAGCTGGTAAGCAACTCCAAGCGCAGCTGAAGAGCAGCACTGCTATTTCGCTTCTAGAAATCATCATCCATCGTGCTGTTCCTCCATGTAAAAGCATTATGCTTCTTAGCCATATCTAAAGTAATAAAATCCTTAATGGACTCAGCACAAAATGCGTTGTGCCTTTGGAGAGAATTCCTTTTTCAGTCTAATCAGTTTGGTTTGCTTATTCATAAATTTAAGTTTCAATAACACGTTTATATTATTTTGCCCTATGTATTTGAATCTAGCTGCAAAATACCATGCCCAGAAGTTTGTAAAGCTCATTGACTTCCAACATTAAAGAAACTTTATTATATAGAAACTAAATTAGCGTTGCTTTTCCCTAACCGATACTAGCTTTGTGGAGGACTAGCTGTCTGTAATAGTTCAGTCCACTGTTTACAGAGTTCAGAGAAGACATCAATGGTACAACATGCCTACTATGTAATATATTCTTAGAAACCTTCTGCTGCCACCACAGCTACCACTATGAAAATATTCCTTTCATGTACATGCAGCACTTAACACTGACAGTTTGTCTTAGTCTGACCTGAAAACCAGCATACGAAGCTGAATATTAAGGGGAGTTGGTGTGAAAGAGTAAAAGAAAATATGGGCTGAGTTGACTTATAAAATTAATTGCGCTTTGGCATAATGGCATTCCACTTCCCCACATCAGCTATAAACTCATCAGTCAGGGTCAGATAACGCAAATTTGGAAGAAGGGCTCTCCCAGTGTGAGGGTCACATAGCAAACATATGCCTGATGAGATAAAAATATTAAGTGACTTATCTCTGCCTCAAGCTTCTGATATGATGGCTAAAGCTTAGCTATTGCCACAGTGCTCAGAGCAGGATTATGGTACTGCCTTTTAAAAATGAGAAACCAGACAGCGATAGACCCAGGGAACTATGATGCATTTGACTTCCTACATTTGAACCATCATTACCAAAATTATGTAGTAGTTTCCATCATTTATCGAAGACAAGAATCTTACTGGTTTTGCCAGAAGCTCATTTCCATTTTCTTCTGAAGCATTTTTTTGCATTTTCCACATGCTCTAGCCTTTTAGTCATTTTATTTCTCAGAAGGCAGCTTGCATCTTTTCTGATGAAGTAGCGAGTCTGTGGCGGTTGTATTTGCCTGGATAGTATATGGCAAGCTTCTCATCTGCCTGTGGAAATGAAAGCCTCGCTGAGAATAGAGGTTAAATCCTCACGGCAACCATATGGTTGTGGGAAATGAATTAGAAGCATTTGAAGAGCGGTGAAGAGATTTCACAGGCAGCTGTGACGGTCCCATTCAGAGAGGAGTCACTGATTCTGAGACAATTAAAAAGACAATACTCAGGATTTCAGGGGAAAATGGCTGGAAAAGGCAGAATTTTGTGCTCTGGTTCCTAGGTCCACTAAAACTCAGTATCAGTCCATTTCGTTCAAAAAGTGTCTTTTCACTGCAATCAAAAACGTCTGAGTGAAATTGTGACTAAATAACTGGTTGCCGCGAATTGCTGTTTTGGTGTACAGTTAGACTGAAGCTGGCATGTCCAACAAAGTTTGTTAGAAATGGATATTGCCAAAATCCAAAAGAAAAAGGCAATTGCAGTTGGACAGACTGGCCCACCAATGTGGATAACAAATGTGCTCTTGAAACACAGTCATTTCTCGGAAAGTTTCGAGTGCTTGTATATGCCCTTAGTAGTTTTACTTGCTAATCCGTCTTAAAAAGGGAAAGAAACTAGTCATGTCGTTACGAGACAGGCCTGCCAGCCAGATTTAAGCATAGCATTCCCATGCAGTAGATTAGACTCCCTGCTCACATCTCTCAAGTATCTTTACGGAAGATAAAGCTGTTTCCTGACTCCCGAGAATAAACATTACTTCACTTAATATGAGTAAATTCCTAGCTCTTATTGAAGCCAGGGCAGACTTCTACTCGGGATATTCTCTATTCATTGATTATTTAGAAGTGAACTTCTGGCGTCCCCCCAACTAAGAAAATCTCTCCTGCCGAAAAAGCACAGCTGCAATACAAGTCAGCTCTTCCAGCACATAGCTGTTATTAACAGTTCAGGGAACACAACAGCAGTCAAAACTCAAGCTGAAATGCAAAGTAGGCACCCTAAAGAGAATGGAAGCAAGCAACAGGGTCAGAGGCCAAACCGAGTAATAGAGGTGTGACCATTCACTAGTGAAGTCAGCTGGCATCTCACATAAAAGATACTTAGTGTTGAGCTTTTGTAAGGAAATTGATAGAAAATTTAAATGCAAACATATACAGACTAGACTATGCTGGAGCACTAATGAGTGTTGGCTGCAGAAAAGATTACATGACAAGCTTTTCAGCTCACCGTGTCATTTCATTCAGTTCATGCTACTATATTCCTATGCTTGTACTGCACTATGCTAATAAATGAAGTTGTATTCAGGGTTACTTTCTCTGCACTAAAGTACTAGTTTTCTTTTTGTGTAAGGATAGTGGAGTGGTTTTGCTTGAAGAGCGAAAACAAATTTCGAGTATAGCATAAAAGCTGATCAGCTAATTATTTCCAGCACACAGTATCCAGTCCCGTCTTCCAATTTGATGCTTCAGCAAACCATAACTGGTGCTCCATTTCGTACCAAATCTGGGTGCTGTCATTATTTGTGCTACTAAATGCGTAGAAGTTTGTGCTTTACTGCTTCCCTGCATAGATGATCTACCCATGGGGGAAATCTTCTGGTGCCAATCAGATCTCTAATGTTTAAGATGCAATAATGCAGTACGTCTAAGTCTTCCTCATGAATTCTGGAAAGGGCAAGGCACAGAATACAGTCTGGGACTCATGGGAGCTGCTAGGGAAGCGTCTTTGCTGCTTCTGCAGTAGGCCTGAAGCAGTTTCAGCTGTTAGACCCCAAGGTTGGGGAACAAACCACTGACAGAGCACATTTACATTTTGCTTATGGGCTCTGGGGGGGTAACGATCCCAGCTACATCAAAGGAATGTCATACCCAGGTTTCTATCTGCTACACTGCAGGTCATGCCCCACGTTAGGAATTACGATGCGGCTCCATTGTGCTCTCTCTGTGTGGCAGATGGCTTCATATGAAGTGCTGGATAGCAGGTTCTCTGTAAGAGCTATCATTATGAACCATTATAAGCTTTCCTTCCCTCTTTTTCAACAGCTTTTTAAGATTCTGCTTGCTAGCAAGTGTTAATCATACACTGTATGAATTTCCATGCATCTGATGCGAGCAACTGCTCTGGGCCACAAGCTTGTTATCCATCATATGTCTACAGTGCCACTGCCTCCTGCTCCGTGATTTTGTGCCAAATGCCATCGCTTTATCCAAACACAACCCTCTCAAGCAAAGCAGCATGGACTACAATGGGATTTTGTCCTGGAAAGGTTTTCCCCAGCAGCCACCTTTTGAATTTCACAAACTAAGACTCCAGTCAGGGCTTGGTGGAGTCTGTCAGAGGCAGAAACTAAGACCTGAGTAAGACCGCTGCCTTCGCTAGCTGCGGCAGGGCACTAAAGCAACAGACGCAAGGCGCAGAGAAACATATTGGTGAAGTCTGGTGTTTGCTCTCACACCTAGAAAACACTTCTTCATGCACCAGATCGGAGAAGATTGACATCAACAGCAGAATTGGGAGGGAGAAGGCTGAGACAGTGAGTTGCAAAGCTATGAGCATATATCCATGTTTCTCTATACTCTGATTTCAATGTAGTATGTATGTGTTCACCTTAATCTCAAGTATTACAATTTTTCTGAACTCTCCTTCTGTTTCACTTCTAAGTTTTAAGTCCAAGAACGTTTATATTGGTACAAGGAGTATCTGGACTTACAGCTGTCATTCAGACCAATCTGTTCAAGGGTTTCATTGCTCCTATACTATCTTCACAACCTCAGCCACCTTTATATTTCATTCATCAACTTAGAAACATACCAAACTCACTATTATCTTGGACAGGGATCCTTTTTACTTTATCAAGTGATATAACCTTGAAAAACCTTCAAGTCTGTTGGATGTAGGATGAATAACTACCAGACAATCTGGGCAGATTGCACCCATGATAAAGGATGAAGTGTTAAAACATCTTGCGGTCAGTGTCTTGAAAAACTAACCTGGCATTTGTCTAGCTATCTAGACAGCTGAGACGAGAAAAAAAAAAAAAGGAACGATTAGCCATTTGCATACAGTATTCCTCCATCTCCTTTTTGCATTTAGCCTTCCTATGCGAGCTAATAATGGCCAAGGTGCTGGATAAATTTTACTTTATGATTGCACTACTTTCTCACTTTGGGGGTTCAACTTTCATAACTGTTAGCATAATGAGACCTCTAACAGCACTGTAGTACAGTTAGAGCTACTTAGAAGCTGCACTAAGGGCTCTGTGGCTCAATCCGGTCTGCGTGTCGGAGACAGTGTGGTGGCAGGGACGTGCAACTAGATCTATCAATTACTGATTAGGTTTCTGCTCACTTAATGTCATGCTCATTTGGAAATCACTTAAAGCTTCAGCTGGAGCATGGAAGACCTATATCATCTTACAAGGTGAAGCTAACTTGATTAATTCCTAGCAAACTTCTGCAAACATTTTGCAGCGTTCTTATGTCCATGTCCATCTCTTGCAAGGCTGTGTTATTACATTATCACACTTTTTGTCAGAGCAATGGGTGGCTGATTGCATTTAAGAACATCACTTTACTGCATTCATTCACCCAGCTCGGATCATAATTATTTAGCTGTCCCAGTCAAAAAGAACAAGATAATTAGGAACTAAAGGCCCAGTTGTTAGAGAGACTTGAGAAGCAGCAAGTATGTTTCTCGATGGACACCACCTAATTAAACTCCTATAGAGATCTTCATGTACAGCGTACTGTTTCCTCAGGGACCTTTTTTTAGAAGCAGGATATTAAACTGAAGCATGCTCTCAGTGAGACAATAAGAGCTGATTACTGTTTCTTCTCAGAGTTTGCTGTTACCTGGACAGCGTTAGACCTGCGCTGAGCCTGCTGCCTTCTTCAAGTCTGGTATCAGGCAGTCTCGTTAAATTAGATGCACTGTTTGGTTAAGCACAAAAGCCACATGCCGCTTTCCACATTCAGGGCAGTGTTATTTAGATAAGGAGCAAGTTAGGGTACCTTCTAGAAGCAACTCCATAATCTGGATAGTAGGATCCAGACCGGTGCGCTCCCGAGCTGCAGTGGCCCATGGCATGTTAAGGAATGCAGTCAGCTACTGGCCTTGTGGTACTGGGGGGATCCTTGCTCTTTAGGACCAAATCGCAATACTCCCACTAAACCGCTTTCAGAGAGCCATGCTGAGGTGTGGCAGCTTTACAGAAACTGGGTGTCAGTTTGGAAAGGCACCTGTAGTGGATTCAAGTACCAAGAAGCATTACATCTCTGGAAGCGTTCAACAGAAGGACAGATTTTTCTCTACAAATACCAGCCCATCCAGCAAATGGAAGGGATGAGTCATACTGACCTCCTACCCAGCATATTAAATATGTTCAGTCAGAGACTGAAAGCTCATTTATTGTATCCATTCACCCCTCCAGCTGACAAGGTCAGTCAAATGTCGCTGTATGCTTAATCAGCCAGAATGAGTTTATCAGAGTGCTAGACACTAAATGTGTATTTTTTATATAGTGCATACTTTTCTCTTTGGATGCAGTTAGAGTTCTGTTTTCAGAAAATTAATGTGTCCACCTAACTAGTGATGGCAAGCTGCATGTTGCCAAGTTTTAAACAGGCACGACTGTCCATTCCCTTGCCCAACCCAAGTTAGTCAGCATCCAACCTACCACTAAGACTGACAAATAGTCATTGTATTATATCCCCTTAGAAGTGCTCAGCAGTATTTCACTGCATCACTAACCATCTTATCAGATCACAGAAAAGGGTAGTCCAGACTAACATCCTATTTCAGTACGGCCAAAAGAAGTTGCCTAGCTAAGGACATAAAAGGAATCACATAATGACTCCCTCAGCCACAACCAGCTTTAGCTCAGATACGGTCTTTTGTATTTAGTAGCTTACCAAAGAAGGCCCAACATAAAAAAAATATAGCGGCAGATCTACAGCTTCGTTTATCCTTCTGAGCTCTTTCCATTCATGCCACTAGATACCACATGCAGTATTCAAATGCACATGTACTATGGATTTATGCAAAACATTATGCATAATGTTCTGTTCAATTCCCTTTTTGTGCTTGGTTGTCACAGAGCTTATGTTTCCATAGAACTAACCAAAAGCTTATTTCAGAATGCTAAATCGTCTGAAGAGAGCTCATCACACATGAAAATTAAGAGCAGGTAAACACAGGAGGTGACCGCACTGGATTGTTTCTGTTGTTTTCCCATCTAGGCAGCGTGGCTGCAACTTTAGTGGTACAACTGCTCAGTCTCAATCCTCACTTCCCTGGCCTCAAACAAGTGATTTGGAACAAGCTAAAAAAAAAAATGGTGACAAACTTCACTGACATCAGTAAGCTCTTTACTGAAAACCCTGAAAATTAACCAGGCTAGCTTCTTGGTTTACATGTGCAATAAAGCTTTAACAGGAAAAAGCATTGAGCCAGATTTGAAAAACAGAATAATCCCTGCAATGGAATGGGTTTTCGCCAGTGCTTCCTGCCAGGCTCTTACCAGGGGGCTCCAACTAGTCCAAATGGCCAGACACATTTGTGGCAATGAGGCAGGTCCGAGGGCAAGCTGGGAAGTCAAGCCACAGGTCAGGGTGGGGCGCAGAGAGGGTAACCTGCATCAGACATAGCCTAGGGACCACCAGGCCCATAGGGGTAAGACAGGTCCAAGGACAAGCAAGAAAGTCAGTCAATATGTTGGGGTCAAGATCACCAGGGTCCACGGCCAGGCATGGGCCTTGGCACAGACGTGGCTGAGCTGGAGACCAGCACTCTACCAGTGGAGCTCAGGAATTGAGTGAAGGCCCTGGACTGAGCTTACGGGCTCCTGGGTCCATAGCCAGGGGTGTGGGAGAGAAGGCCCTCGGTGAGGCTGCTCAAAGCCGTTTTGGACTATTAGTACCCTCAGGGCCCTGATAGCTCTACCCTGGGCATTACGAAGATGAAAAGGAGAGAGATTGATAAGAACAGTATAGATTAATGTTTCATCAGCCAGTTCACCAGTGCCAACGTAAACCAAATGCAACTAGCCATTTCTAACAAAAAAATGGGTTTTCTCCGGATGCTTTGCAGGAAATATGCAACTGGGCTGTAGCATATAGCTGCCAGTGCTCGGCAGATGAAATGTAACGCCTGGTCAAAACCAAGGAGAACCTTCACTAAGTTTAGACTGTGTTTAGAGAAAGCTTTCTCTGGCAACGTTTCAGGAGTCTCCAAATCCATTGTTTTCAGGCTTAAAATTGTGTCCTCATAACAGACTTTCTTGCAAGAAAATCTCCTACAAAAAAGCACCTAAGGGTGTACAACTCTTAAATAGCTTTTCCAGTTATTTTATTTCCTTTTTTATCTTTGCAAGGATACTGTGCACTAGATACCTGCAAGCAGCTTACAGGAGACGAGAGAAATTCTTTGTCCCAGAGCGAGAGCTGATGTAAAGTACTGGGATGTTTTCTTTCTTTCAACTGAGAGAGTTGAAGTCTAAAGTCTAACTAACTCAGAGATAAGGATTCGCTTGCAAGAGTTCATCATTAGCTTGACTAGAACTGATCCAGTCAACTTTTAACACATTTTTACAGTTTATTCCAATCAGACAAATGCTGAAGTGAATATCACCATCAGGACTCTTCAGAAGGCAGCCTGCTGACTAGACACCCCAATGAAGCTTATGCTGGGACTGATCATATCAACCGGCACTATGAACTCCAGCGTTTTCTTACTTCAAACAGCAAGTTAAAGCAATGGAAAGAGGCCGGCAAGACACAAAAGGTGTTCTTCCATCATATGCATTATGCCAAATTATTACAATCTTTCAGATAATTAATAAAGTCTGAGATCTCTGACAAATTCAGAATTTTATTACACCTTATTGCATCATGGATAAAAGCAGGACTAAAAGTTGACCATTACTTTAACGCTAGCATTAGTCACAAAAAACCCACAAGATCTCTGTTAAGCTCAGTTGCCAGATAGCCAGTAACCTCTTATTGGAGAATTAACCTCTTCAGGGCCTAAAAGTCCTGCACAACCATGTGCATACTGAATTATTCCCCAGCTTGCACTTCTTCAGCACCTTCTTTTATATTATACTCATTACCAAGCACAACTTGACCATTGCTGGGCTGATTTTCTTTGCAATGATGCCCTGTTTCTATTGCTGTTACACAGGTACTTTGAAGTAGCCGAGAGCAGCTTAGAGCCCTTTCAGCAGGTTAACAGTTCATTTTCTTCTTTCAGGTCATGCTGATTCACAACACCCATGTGCCGTACAATTTGAATGTTGAGCCCTTTATACAGATCTAAGCAAGCATTTGATTAACTATTTCCAGACAATCTGTCCTGGAAGACTGAGGTGGAAGCAAGATGCAAGCCTGTTGGTATCCCACACTTGGAAAAGACCCCGAGTTTGTTTCATTCCTTACATTGCCCACACCCTTGCCACATGGTTCAATATAGATCAGATATGATTAATGATATTTAACCTGACTGTCCCTGCAACCTATACAGTTCAGCAACAAGTCAGATGCATTTCTATCTGATAGACATCTCGGATTTGGCTCTTATTACATTTCTAAACACTTCACAAGCGGTTTCAGTATTCCCTTTTTACACAGAAAAAAACCTGCTTACTGTCACCCAGCTGTCTAGCAAAAGAAGACAACTCACCTTCCAAAGGCAAATGCTAGCCCAGTGCTCTGTGCCAGTGGCCACAACAGGCCAGACTCCTTTCCCGGTGCATTCCTGTGCGGGGTGATACATAAGGTGTGCATTGCAGTTGAAGGTTCATAACCATTGGAATGCTGCAAGTTCATGTGTGTGCCACGTTTTGCCCTTACAGGCCCAGAACTGACCCATCTATTACATAGCTTTCATATCTGTTTTGCTCTCAATGCTTCCCACAAACATCCAAACACTGAACCAGAATTTTGGATCAGGTTTCCAATGTCTTTCCAGAGCAGGTACAGGGTCTCAACCGGAAGGTGGTCATACACAGCCCCTGGAGTCTCCTGCAGGAACAGAGTGTTATTGACTGCCTTTTATCAGTCCTCTTACAAAGACAGCCATTAGACAAATGTGATCAATTCTTGTATTTAACTGCCCCATTTCCCACTAGATACTACACTTCCAAGTTGATTCTGGTTTTGCTTCTAACATCAGAGGCAGTGGCAATTGCCCCTACTGCTACGCAACAAAAAATCCCTTTGAAAGGTTTCTATGCAGACTGTTTAGAGGAACCGACAACTCTATTACATCTTTGTTTTGGTTACTGCTATAGGGGAAGCTCCAAGTCACTCTAAGATTGCTCACTCTTGCCATAGTAAATGAATTGACTGTTAGAGGGAAATTTTTCTGGGAAGTGACTCTTCATTTCCCTGTATTTCTTTGCAATGCTGTAATGCTGTTTTGGTTATGAAGTTGCTTCACTTTACTCTGTCCTTCCCAGCTGTTTCCCCATTTTCACTTGAAGGCACACTTCCTCTTGGTATTGTTTTCACAAGATCTAAGACATAGAATTACTGCTTCATGCTTTCTGCATGAAGGAACAGGCTGCCATGAGGAACAGTTGATTTAATCAAAAAATGCAGAACTAGCATGTAAATTTAATCCCTACTGAAGCTGTGCTCTCCACTGTTTTTCTAACTGTTAGCAGACCTTGATACCTTACAGAGCCTGCCCTAGCTCCTAGAGCAGTAACCCAAACCCCAGTGTGAGTATTTGCAGAACAGTGTGCCCCCTAAGCTTTACAAGAGGCTACCGATCCTTTCCCTGCACCCACCCCAGCTAGAAATTTGACCCCTGTCACCCAAAGGTGAGGTCTCAGGCCATGAAATCAATTGTTTCCATCCAGTAAATTATTCAGATTAGCATCAGACAACCAAGTTTACTGGCAGGACTGGTACATCCTTGGAGTACATTCCTAACTGGAGTCACAAGTTTATTTAGAAGTGAGAGCCATGAAGCAAAGTTCTTGATATATGCAATTTAGCTCACCATTGATTACCAACATCCTGAAGCCCTTGCTTGAGATTTTACCTCTGCTAATTCCAACAGACCATGACTTGCACCTACAGGACCTATGCTATTCCTAAAAAACAGTAACATTTTTGTCCCCTTGAGCGTGATACTTCTAACAAAAGTAGTAGGTTCCAATTAAGCCTATTTTCCTTGAAGAACAAAGTATAGCGCTGAAATTAGCTTTTGAGACTTCTGCCAAGTATTTCATGTCAGATAACCCTTCGCCATCCAGATTTCATGTTCTGCAAGGCAACAGCAATTCCAGGTCTCTTTAGCATGCATAGCTCCAGCAGATGTGCACGTGTGTTTGTCAGCTGTACGAGGAATGAGTTTTCTATCCCATTTTCCAGTCTAAGAAACAGAACCACTGCTGCAATAGTTTACCTCAGCTTCGAGAGTACTCTGTCCCAGGTTACGTATATCTTAACACTACAGGCCCCCCCCGAATTGCTCAGGGAATATTTAAAGGTCTATTACACCTTTTTCAAATCAAATAGTAAATAGATAAAACCACAAATAAGCGTTTACAGTTCTCAAGACAGTATACCTGAAGTCCTGCTACTGGAGACCACAGCAGAATTTTTTCACTTGCTTTATTAAATTTTATGATGGCTGATTTGACTCTAAATCCTTCTGATACAACCAAGACTTTGCAACCTTGTCTGGAGCACTGAGGAGTCTGTAGCGGTAGCTTTAAACACTTCCTACACAGGTCATCAAAATTCAGCTGAGGGCCCAAGGATAATGAGGCAGTCATACTTGTGACAGCTCAGATGATTGAAAAGGAGCAAGTAAGAATCCATGACATACTTTCATTTTATTTCATCCAGCCTACTATTTGGAAAACTAGTGCCAACCCCCCCCTGTTTTTTGACCCTTAAGATCTGGGTCAATAGCGGTCTGTTGCATTCTGTATTGAACTAAGGACAAAGGGCAGAGACGTGCCTGCATCCTAGCCCCCTGCCTGCAAAATGCAGGTCCAGCATGTCTGTAGTTTCCTCAAGTCAGCTGAGTTCAAGGAGACCTAAGTCTACATTTTATCTTGCATTTCAAAGTAGTGACACAAGTTGAAACTATAGACAAGATAAGATGAGGCTAAGCTTTGAGGTGTTTCAGCTTTGTATGCTTTGAAAGCAACCCATTCCACACTGCAGATGTGTGCTAGTTTTGCTGCCTTAGGAACACTTTCAGGGACATTGACAATGCCACAGGAGCTGTCCTAAAAGTAACAACTTAGCTTTCTTTGAAGCATGTCACAATTCAGGCTTTTGACTTTAAATGAAGTGTTGTGCTTAAAATACCCAAGACCTCTTTTGAAAGCTACTGAACCACACCTGACCTCTCCTTTTAACACACTGTCCACCTTCAGATGTTGGCCAAGGGGACCAGCCCTTCCCTCTCCAGGTGTCAGGAAAGCTAGGGCAAACTTTGCAAATAACTCAAGGGCAGCAGAAGAGATCTAAGCAGCCTCTACAAAGTAGAGGAAATGTTTTCCAGCAGACAAAATACATCTGAGCCCATACATCTGAGTCCTGACATCAGTCTTCGGCTAATTACTGTGGCAGCTACAGAAACAGCACCTATGAGCAACGTCCAGCTTTTAGAAGCTTCCCTTTTCAGTGCAGAGCTGATGGCAGTGTTTTTGATTGCTAACAGCTCCTTAAGGCCCCAATCCTACTTACTTTTCACACTCTTCCATTCCTCTTCACTTCCAGTGAGTTTTTCTCGCTTTAACATGCAATACAACCCAAGCACAATATATTCCTTCCCCTCCTAAGCACACTAGCAAAGTCATCTGTATTATTTGCCTTCCTACTAGCAGACAGTTAGTAAGACAACCCCATTTTACACAGGGCTTCTCTGCGGAAGGATCCATTTCTGGTGCCTCTGAGCACTCCACAACGGAAGGCCGTAGGGCCAGGGCTCAGACTCTCTCAACAAAAAAGCTGTATTAATCTTTTGTGACCTTAGGCTTTAAAATCTCATCCTCCGGCTTGCTTCAATGGTTGCACACAAGGTAACGATCAACAAGTAATGCTGCTGAGAGCCTAGAACTGGACGTAAAAGAAATTATGAGATTTGTTTTGAAGAAAGGGATACAAATTATGCAGGGGAGGATTCATTGTAACTTCTAAAGTAGTACTTCCATCCTAGTCACTTCCATCCATGTTAAGAAGCACTCATTACACAGGATTCCTGGCCTTCGCTGGAAATTGTGTTGATTGAGTGATATCAAACCTCAGGTTGTGCACCTTGACTAGGAGCAACTTACCCTCCCCAAACCGCAACATTTCAGAAAACGCCTCCTCACCAGGGCAGGCACCCAGCACCTCCCAGTCTGAACTCCGTACCAGCTTGTGGCGTTAGCTCCACGCTTCTCAGTAAGCTGGAAGCAAGTGCAGCTGATACAGTTGAGGTGCAGGAAATCTCAGAGGAACCATCACAGGAACTGCAGTGCCAGAAGGAGGTTCCTTTACAATTCACACAGTCAGTAGCTAATTTAAGCACACGAATATTTGTTCCAGGGGAATTCAAACCTCCTGCTTTTTGTAAAGTAGTAGAATCAGTAAGTTTTACAGTAGTCTCCTGTTCTCTCTGTTAAAGATGCGTGTACTAAATAACATATTGAGACAGACTTCAACTATTAAGGGACATCAGATACAACACTTGGAGTTGCAGGTTGCATATTCCTAACAGCAAGCACAACAAGGAAGCCTGCTTTTTAAACTGTAAGAGCTAGGGAAGCTTTGAAAGTTTAGGACCTGAGGTCCTTTGTGTGGTTTTAACTTACTGACCCAGTAAATTTATGTACACGTTCATGGAAGGTGACCTGAGACTTGGACAAGTCCAAAGCATTTCTGGATGAAGCTAATCCTACATAGAAAACAGGTCATTTCTTTACTATGTCCTTTACATGATTTAAATCTAATGAATATGATTGACGTACCCTTAGTTCAACCAAAAGTTGCCTTTTTGCTAGTCGGTTAGTGCCAGTGATTCTCCCTGTCTGTAATAATTGTTGAGCACTCTCCAGGAGCTTCATGGTATCCAAATTATTACTGGGTATCCAATTTCTATTTATTATACTTGTTCCCGAATTATTTTTTGCAAATGATGGAAAGTTACAGTGGAATGAAAAATCACACCCAGCTTAGTAAAAACAATCCAAAGCTTCATTTTATTTTGTGATAACAGTCCTGTAATGGGTACACAGGAAAGAGATTTTCCAGTTCAGTATGTACTTAGCAGAAGGCAACTGATGAGCAGGGTCCCATGGTGCCCTTGTGATATTGAATATAAGTCTCGCCACTGTAAGAAGCTTGTTCAAAGCTTAGAATCACAGAGAACATGGTTTTTTATGTTAATGATATGATACATAGCTGGTGAAGGGCTTTTGAAATTCAATTAATTACTGCAGAGGGAATAGCCTGGCTTTAGCAGCTGGGAACATTTCCAGGACTTCACCATTAAGCCCAGTTTATGAACAGAAACAGAACTAGGTCAGACAAACCTGGTCAAACCATAAGCAAAATGTGTTGGTGGAAGTGTGCCAGCAGCCCTTCCTCGTCTCTAGACAAATAGCCCATGGGATTTTTATTACACCTTTATGAGGAAGCTACAGCTACAGAAAGGGGGCACACAAGGTGATGCATACAAGCAGTGAGTACCAGACCCTTTCCAGGGAATTCTTCCTGGGATCTTTCCACAGACCACACTGCCGTGCAAGCAGGCCATGGGAGCCCTGTCTCTGCCATGACGCTCCTTGACCTGCAAAACTGTGAGTTTTTATCAGCGAGCTGTTAAGCAGCTGAAAGAACTGACACAGACACTCCGTAAATCCCACCAGCTTCTGTGGTGACCGTGTCCTAGATGACAGCCCTTCGGGGACCCCTTTCTGACACAGTGTTCAGGAATACTGTCCACTGGGGACGAGGGGCCGACTGTGCTGCTGCAGCATGCAAGTCATTCCATGGGGGAATTTCTCACATGGGAAAGCTGAAGGGCTGGAGTTACTATGCCAGGTAAATATCATTGATTTTGAAGGGCAAGTTCTGAAGAAAGGCAATTTCAAGTTTATGCTGATGTCAAATACATACACGAGTAAACACCAGGAGTAGAACTACTGTCTTTGGTACACAGCCAGACCTGTTTGTAAGCAGCAGGGCTGTACTCCAGATGTTGCTGCTGGGATCCCATAGCCGTCCTGAGAGCACAGGAATTAAAGTGAGCAATTCTACACACCCACCACGTCTTCTCACAGAATTCGGTGTGGCCTGACAGCACTCTTCTTCTCGGCCAGGCAACCCACTGCACAGCTACAGCTGAGCGCCTGCTACTCCCTTCTCAAGCTACAGTCTACTGCTGGCTGTTTTTCTGATGTTAGTATTCACAGGCAGCACTTTCCCTGCCACAGCACATACAAGTGTCAAGGGCAAAAGGAACGAGATTTCTCATCTAAAATGTAGGGAAGTACCATGACCGGCCCTGAATACAATCCTCAGCTTTGTTTTCATGCTCTTTTGCATCCCTTTACTGATTAGTAATGGCTCACACTCCCCCACATAACACCAAAGAAAATGCTTTGCTTTCTTACCAGACAATGTTGAGATACCTAGCTATGTTCTGCAGCTGTATATTTCAAGTTGCTTTTTTAAACTGTACAATCTGTCACCTAGGATCCACATTAGGGCATGTTGGGTTAGCCACTTGCACAATGTCATGCTCTTAAAATAAGTCACATGGGCTCTTCGTCAGCAAGGGAGCTCATGGTTCTGATTTCTGTCTTGCCTTCAGACTGAAGGGAACATTTGTGGCAGCAGAAAGCCCGTGAGGACTCCTTTGCTACCTTCCTTTTCTGGAGGGGGAGAGGGAAGAACAAGGGCAGGTCGCTACCTCTCTCACACCAGGAAGATCCATACTGCTTTTTAGACCTTCGTGCTTAATGTTTCAGCAACAGGTACATCTCACCATGACAGTCCTGGGATCACGATCTTCCATGATGGTTAGTTACAGGTCCTTGTAGCATAGTGTCCAGGTCACAGTTTTGCCAGGCCTAGCTGTTTTGACTTTACTATATCAATTTCTTATCCTATTTCTTCATTCCTTATCACTGGATGTTACAGCATTATGCATATAACATGTTATTCAAAATTAAGGTAATTGTTCTAAAAGATTAGTTTGAACTAATCTAGTGTGACCTCTCCTCTGGTTTTTCTGCATGAAATCAATAGCGCGTGTCTAAAAGTTCAAAGGTGACAACCGAGCCTACAGTTTTCCATAACTTTTAAAGCCCTGTCAGCATACCACAACTGAAGTGAGATCCGAGCTTAACACGGAATTATGTGGTGAATCAAATATTGATTCTCTGTCAAGAAAGTGACAACAGCAACAAGCTGAGGGACACTTTCAGTGTAATCCTATTTAGCCATGATAAGAGCTCAGCAAAGTGCTGAGTATCTCGGAACTGGCATATGAAGCTGTTACTGGATTCGCCCTGGTATAAAATTCAGGATGTTAGCTGAGCCCTGACTCAGGGGTACCAATATCACATAACCTGCAATTGAACAAGTTTTTTTACTGCATATGATGCAAATCTTATCTGAAATGAAGCTGTCTAAGCTTTGGATAGCATGGGTAGAACTTAGGACTTAAAACCATCTTTCTTTCTTCATCTGAAGAAGCCATTTGTTTTTACTGTAAACATTTTAAGTCCCTGCTTTAAAACTAGAACACAGATCATTATCAGCCTGAGCAAAGCTACAGCACAACTCCAGATCTGAACAATGTCTTTGGTTTAACGGAGATAATAGTTCTGCAAATCTGTAAATACTGGAAATGGTTTTACAGTGAAACTTAGATTAACAGGGAGCAGTTTAAGTGATGGTTCATTTTAACATTTCAGAAAATTTCAGGATAGTGAAAATCCAAGTCCCTGGGGCTAGAATTGAGAGGTGACTCTAGGACGCCTTTCCCCATATGGTGAACACATACAGTTATTGCTAGTTCCTTGCTCTGCAGCAGGATGCTAGTATGTAGTTCACTTCTGAGTAGAAGACCCTTAAAGTAGGATGATTTGACCTTGCAAAGAATTTGATCTGTGCTTCCACCTTCAGAAATGCAGGTTGCTTTTGCCATCCCACCTTTTTTCAAGCAGATTTGGTACAGAACAGCATTTTCCCAGTTATGACAGGAACACTGAGGAATGAGCTACAGCTTCGACAACCGCTTGTTGTTGCTACTCCATAATTAGTATTGTTTGAACAAGTTGGCATTTCTCCTAGAACAGATTTCACACTCTGTGAATGAGATTAATTCATTAGTTACATTTGTTTCAAAGCCTCTTGAGCAATCTAATCACTCTGTAATAGTAACTGACTGACCCAAATCTTTACCCAGTAAAATAACAAAATTTCATCCCAATTTGTTACCAGAGGAAGCTTAACCTATTTAAGTTTTTATGCTGCGTTTCACTGCAGAATATGACAAAGGTAATTCAGGAAAACTTGATGTTTCCATATCTGTTTTCCATATGGGTTTGATTTCGGTCTTTATGGCAACAGCAGTATTAGTAGGCACAAAGATGCATCTCTAACACTCTATCTATCTCCTGTATTTTTCCAGACACACCCTGCATATTAAACAAAACACAGCTGATACCAACAGTAATCTCATGAACAGCCAGGGTTTAAAATCACAAACAGACACTGAAACAGTCCAAGTTTAGTGAAATGTTGCTTACAACTACCAGCTAGACTTCTCTTATATCTTCTCTTGGATGGTCCAGGAGTCATTACATTTTCAGTTCTCTCAGTTAATCCCCTTTCTGCTAGGTCTGCAAATGAGCCTCTGTGTCTAGCTATCTGTGATACTTGAGTGTATTTACGTTAAATTCTGTCACAGATTGGAATAGGGTGCTTCAACTCTTTTTTTTTTTTTTTTCCCCCCAGTCAACATTTCAGCTACATTTCAGTTTAGTAACTAAAAGCTAGTCCTGCCTAATTCCCATTTCAGCAGTTAGGAAAGCATGCTCCACCATGTCGTAACAAAGCATTAGAGGAAGGTAACAGTGAGTGTTTAAATGAAATTCCACGAGAGTTCTTGATTTCCAAGATCTGTATTTAAACATAAGCTCAGTGGATTGTGAACCCCGCCTGCAACTTCTCTGTGGAACTTTTTTACAATCATACTTCCATTAAGGTCAAACTCTGCTGCTTTCTTTTACTGACACATTCAGGCTCAGTTCCAAAAGCAAAATTTAATTGTCCGTATGCCTTAAGTCCAAGCTCATCAATTGCATATCCTTAAAATACTTTCCTACACTTTCTGTAGAGTTAGGCCACGGTAGACACATGGGGAATAGCATGAAGTGGATAAGCATAGTCATCTGATAGGAGCTAGAGCTGTTTGAGATGTTGATTCAATGCTGCTTTCCAATTACTGAATACCTTCAAGGAATAAGGTACTGAAATCAGAATGAAACCATCCGATTTAGCTTCCTGTAGTCACGGCAATGAGTGGATTTGCCAGATGGGGAGGAGGAGTAGGAGGCCGGCACAGATGGAACTTTGTTGTAGACCTAAGCATAGAACCAACTGCATGGGAGCGCGGTGCAGAGGGAAGCTTCACCCTTGGAAAGCTTTTACCCTCAGAAAGGAAAACCAGTGACAGAAGGCTAACCCAAGGCTAACCTGCACTGGGGCTGGGACCACTCTGTATGCTTTACTTAAAGTCCATCCGCCCTCCTATACTGTATACAATTTGTAAAAATTGTTTGAGTCTCATGACCTCCCCAGACTCGGAGATGAGCACCAGTTTCAGTGGTCATCTCGCCTTTGACAAAAGCAGACCCAGAAAAGCTGTAAAGTGCCCAAGCTAGCCATGTCCTAGACCAAAGAAAAACAAATCTAGGTTGATTAGTGCTCACAGCAGTGGTGCCAAAGTAATTCTCTTTGCCAATTCACATTAAAGGATGATGGGGCACTTCAGATGCCAGACTCTCTAGAACAGAGTTTAAGAGCGAAGAGATGTATCCAGTATCGCTCTGTGCATCACAAGCAGCATTTCAGGCTAATCTCAGCTGCGAGCACAGGATAATACTACTTATTGTTACGGCCTTCTTACATGAGAAATCTACGTAAGCTGCAATAGTAGCTTATATATTGCTTTAATTTTACAAAGCTTATACGCAAGCTATTATGTAGCAAAAAATCAGGGTAGCAAAAGCTTCACAGAAGGTCTATGGATCAGAGTATCGCAGAAAGGCTTTATAGTAACACAGAGTTTTAATGCTCCAATTATTTGTGTGTAGTAGTTGCATTCATTTACAGTTGAGACTACTCTGGAAGCTGTTTTCCACATCTTAGCCTGCCATGAATTTTAGAGCCGGAAGAATACAAAGCGTACAGCAGCAGTGTAAAACAATCAGCCCCACATATAACAGAAGCTACTGCCTAACTCTTTGCTCTGCCGCTCACTTTGGCATTTTCTGGAAAGATAAGTAATGTGAGGTAATGCTTCTGCCTGAGATCAGGACAGAGGGAGGAAAAAGGGAGAATTATAGCTTTCATTTACTAGCTTTCTATATACCATTAGCTTATTCAAACAGTTTAAGGTAAATGAAAACAAAAATCCTCTTATGTTTCTCAAGTTTTTATCTTCATTAATACCCTGAATGACACTCACAAATGGAAGCAGAGACTATATTCTTCCTTTTTTTTTTTTTTCTGTCCACTCAAGATTTTCCTACTAGGAAACCTACTAGGATTACAACATAGAAACAAGATAGCTAATAAAAATTATACCAATTTCTATTGAGAAGGAAGAGGGAAGATGACACAGGTATCTATGACCATATTTGCCCTCTCCCTCTCAACTGTTCAAATGAGCAGAAGACAACTTTTGCAGCAGACAGCAACCAGTGCTGAGAAAGCTTTAGTCCCTCAGCTTGAAGTAAAGACTTCCCTATCTGAGAATCGGAACGGGAAAATTTGCAGTAAGTGATTATCTGCAGAAAAATAAGCTCACTTTGGTAACTGAAACAATCAGCTCACTTTTACTGGTTGCAGCTTCCCCACCTGCAAGGGGACAGGGCAAGTCACCAGTGAGACCACCCCACACTGCTGACACCCTGGGGATGTGGCGACAAGCTACCGTCTCGTGTCCTCCCTCCCCTTGACTGTGTCCCCAACGTGTTCCCATCTGCAGATAACACGCTCGGAAGTATTTCTAGTAGAATTCACAGGCACTGACCCAGACAGGGAGGTCAGGCTCCAGAAGTCCCTCAGCACCATCCCTGTCCCCTGTACTGGTTGCCGACATAAAGACAGTCCATTTCATATTCATGGGAGGGTGAAGGCTATTTGCTTGTTAACTAGGTACGTCTGATCTTCACTCAGGAATATCCAAAAACTCAATCTCATGTCGCAGCTTCCTTTGTCACCGCTATAGTTTGTTTTTTGGTGTGAGCCATCACGTCAAGAAGCTTAATGCCCAATTGTTACTGGGACTATTTAAATATCAGATACTAGTTACTATGGTATGGCATAAATTGGTAGCAACTGCTTACCTCAGGCATAACAGCTCATGTATTATGTGACAGGATTCACTTAGAGGTGAGTGATAGAAGCAGCACCACAGCCATTAATTGAAGGATCTCCCTGCAGCCTTCACTCAGCTCTGTCAGGTCACCACGGGTTTACAAGGAAGACCTGCAACAGAGCGTCAGTAGGTAAGCCAGAGAACAAATGCCTGCGATGACACTAAGTGCTATTGCTCATGATACAATTAAGCACTGTTTTTTTATGATACTTTCATTCTTCCTCTTGCTGCCAAGCTTACCAAGCTTTTTTTCTCTTAAGCTGTTTAGGTTAAGAATTCAGTTACAGTAGCAGAACAGCGATTTCCACCCTGGAGATCATGATACGCATCACTTGCATTCCCAGATCTTCTTAAACAGAAACAAAACAAAACAAAAGCGGTTTGAATTTTTTAATATAGATGAATGAATTTGATAAATGCATTAAGTTTTCAAAAACATTTACCTCTTCTGTCCTTAAGACCTACCATTACCAAGCAGCCAACATGCAAGACAAAGATTACTCAAAAAAATCAAATATTGTTAAAACACGGAAAAGGTAGTTGCAGGTAACATAAACAACTGCACCTCGTGAGCACAGCTGCTTCTCAGCCATGCCAGGCCAGAGCTGTATATCCAAATAATGACACTTCATTTAAGTATTTTTTAGGGAAAAAAAAATTATTGAAATTATTCTATTCATTGAAATGAATTATTGAAATTATTCTATGTCAGTAGAGTAGGTGGATACGGTCTTCCTGAGGCTACTCCTTACCAAGGCGTCCTTATGCTGAACTGTTTCCTATATTAAAGTTTGCTCCATGTTTTACAGCTTTGGAGTTTAGATCCATAAAATATTGACCCTAAAAATGGATTTATCAAGGTGAATGCCTAACTCTATGTATAGCTGGCTTGCAAATGAGATTGTTAACAACAACGGTTTATGCTAATGATAGCAACACTTCAATACACCATAATTTATCTACAGTAAATGAGATATTTATGACTCTCCCAGGCTTTTTGACTGAAAACACTGTGGTTTTCAACACCGCTGTGTCTTTGGTTGGGGTCGTGACAAAGCTTTCAGGGCAACGCGGTATTTTACACGTTCGATGGCGTACGATGGGATGCGCCTATAACTTTGTGAAGACTTGCACAGGTTAGTGCCTCGCGAGCACCGGCACAGCTCTGCGACCGCTACAGCTGTCAGTAATTTGGATAGAGCACTTGATGCACAAACCTCCTAATCTGATCCTGTCCAGGACCCCAGCGGACGCGTGGAGCTCGGCAGCGGTGCGGGGGGACCACCGGGCCGTGCCCGGCCTCACGGTGAGGCGCATTGTGAGCAGCCCCGCCGGCCGGCCCGCCGCCAGGCCGCGCCGCGGCCTGCCCCCGCCGCACCGGGG
>VZTQ01012247.1:88514-173667 GCA_013400755.1 Pelecanoides urinatrix
GTGCGGGGAGGGGAGGGGGAAGGCGCCGGGCCGGAGCGGGCGACGGCGGCGGCGGGGAGCGGCCGCGCCATGAACTACCAGCAGCAGCTGGCCAACTCGGCAGCCATCCGGGCCGAGATCCAGCGCTTCGAGTCGGTGCACCCCAACATCTACTCCATCTACGAGCTGCTGGAGCGGGTGGAGGAGCCGGTGCTGCAGAACCAGATCCGCGAGCATGTCATCGCCATCGAAGGTGAGCCGGCGGGGCTCCGTCGCGGCGGGGAGAGGGGCGGGCGGCGGGGGTCGTGCCCTGCTCCCCCCGACCCCCGCTCCAGCCCGTGGCCCAGCCTGCGGGGCATTCGCGGGCTCGCTGGGAGCAGCTGCCTGCGCCCTCCTGGCTGCCTTCCCTTCCGCCACCCCCCCGCGGCAGGCTTTTTGGGGGAGGGGGTGGGTGTCTTGGGCTGGTCCCCCTCGGTTCCCTTGCGCCGAACGCCCAGGGTGGCCCCTCGGCGTGGGTTTGCTTTGCAGCCGAGGGAGGGGTGGGTTTGCGGAGAGCGCGGCTGGAAAGGGGCGCTGGGCGCTGCGGGGAGAAGTTGTTTTGCTACTTGGCTGCCGCTGACGTGCGGGCAGAGCAGCAGCCTGGTTAGGAGTGGGTGAAGGTGGGAAGGGTGATGCTGGCTTTGCCTGCAGAAGGGTTGGAGAAAATGAGATATTTTTATTTTTCGATGCTCCGCGCAGTTTCTGATGGAGACATTTAAAGCATGGGTTCCGCTTTAGTGGTGTTAAGTGGGTAAACAAGATGTACAACTGGATTCGGAGCGGTAGTCTGTTTATGCAGCAGTGTAAAAACAGGTTTGAAGGCAAGATGGAGATAACAGTCTTCTAAGCTTGGATTGATACGCGTCTATCCCCGAAGGAGCGCTGCAGAGACTCTTGAACAGCAAGGTGTGCAGAATAAGAAAAAATTGTCAATATTGGGAAGTCTGCAGATATTTTTCTTAACTGTCACTGGAGTTAAAAAAAGCAAATAGTATTGGCCAAGAACATGTATTTTAAGAAGAAATGTTCGAGTTATTTTGCGTAATAACTTACTAAGCACTTTGCGTTGTGTGCTTTTGCAATTGAAATAGTCTGCCACTATTTTGGAAGGGATTCAGGCTAGCAGAGTATGATGTACAGCAGCTGAAAGAGCTGCTTAAAACCGTCTTGTGTTCTTGGCCTATCTTGTCCTGAAATTATATGTAGTAAAAAAAGTCCTGCTGGAAAAGCCGCTATTGAGATTGTTGCTTGAAAGACTGCATTATTCGCCTGACTCGTAAGCAATGCAGCTTGAATAGACAGACATAATGTTTACTGCTGTTAACATTTTGGGGGGGAGGGGGCAAAAAAAAAGACTCCTCTTCTGTAGCGAGTCACAGAGACTGGCAGTGCCTGTCACGTATTAAAGAACATAGTCGGATGCAGAGACGTAGCTGGGGACTAAGTATGTGGTTCAGTTTTGCACGTACTCTTTGTTGTATTTGTGAGTTCATTGAACTTATGGTGTGTGGTTGTCGGCTTCTTGGAGTCTGGGTTGTCCCCTCCTGGGAGTCCTTCCCCTTTGCCCTCCTCTTTCACTGGAGAGATGGAAACTTATATATTGTGGGAAGGATATGGCACAGGCACCACTGTTCCTTTCTCAGTGCTACCGGTGTTTGGATTTCTGTGGGATAGATGATGCCTTCAGCAGAACCTTTTTTTTTTCCTTTAAGTGGTAATTAATACATGTTTATGTGGTATAAATATGTTTCTTGAGTAAGATGCTTGGGATATAGTGATGCAGCCAAGTTTGTGTTGAAGTGGGAGGAGGATAGGAAGCACTGTATATGAAGCACTATATGTCATTATCTTCATAGCATGTGACTTGTGTTTGTCTTTTCATGTATTAATGATTTGTGTTACCGAACTGTAGCTCAGTTCATTTGTCAGTCACGAAGACTTTAAAACCAAAATAGCAGCCTGCAAATGTGTTTCAAAAGCAGCGCCGATGAGAAAAATTTTCATAGACAATTTGTGTCTAACTTACATTGGAGTCATGAAACCAGTAGATATGATTTGTGGGAAAGATTTGTCTAGAAAAAAGGTCTATTTTAAGTCTTTTCTGTTTTGAGGGCTCTTCAACTAACTCTTAAATATTAAAAGTTGCATATGTTTTAAAAAACCCAACAAGTCCTTTCGAATACAACTGCACCAGGTTGTATTTTTGGTAAACCTCCTTTATCTAAATATTTCCCACTGATACCAGCTTTTAAACCTGTGTGGTAATGCCATATTGCAGGCAGGAAGAACTTAGACATAGTGTCATTTGTTTTGCGGCTGTCGCGGTACAATTTTGCTGCAGAGTTGAGTGTTATAATGGTGCTCCCCAAATCACAAAATCTTTTGAGTTCCAGGTACCCAGCTTTTTGACTGACAGCGAGGAATCGTGGTATGGTTGGCGTGTGGCTGGCATGAGAAAATATTAAGTAACTTTTTGCTGAAATAGTTTCTTGAAGCAGAAGGAGAACTGTGCCCTTTAAAGAAAAGAATATGGTCTCATTTGTTCAGGCTGCTTTAAACTGTAGCTCCAACCAACACGTGCCCCTTGCACAACTCAAGTAATACTTTCCTGCTCAAGAGAGGTTTGACAGATCTGGAGGAGAACATAGTTGGAATCTAGAGCAAGTTGAGACTTATTTCAGTGAAATAAAGAGGCTACTACCTATTCCCAGAATTTTCTTTTCAACATAGAGTGGCACTGTCTTCCCAACACCTTGGATTTTATTGGCAATGTAAACTCTCTTTCTTTTTAGGCTTTGAGTTCTATTATAGGAGTGTCTGGACACACTTGCTGGACCAATGACTGTTGAAATAACGTGGAATTAAAACTGGCCTTTCAGCAGTAGCAGTTCTTTATATTCAGTTACACGAGTTGTATCTAATCCTGAGAGCAACTACTAAACCTTCCTAAATTGGGTCTTAAATTGACATGTCGGTACTTTTTGCACAGATTTCTTTCCTTGTATTATTCTAAGTTAGATGTGATACTGGGTAAAACAGTTCTGTGTAGTATTAATTAGTTTTTCCTCATTGGATAAAAATGCTAAAAATTGGTTACTTTCAGGTTCTTGCACTTCACGGAGTTGCAAAGTCAGCAGTTTAAAAGCATACCCTTCCATTCAGTTTCCTTTGTATGAAATTCATACTAAGTAGCCAGGCAATTTTAGATGCTGTCATTTAGGCTGTTAACTGTAGTAAAAACCGTCTTCATATATTCTGTAGTTCACGAGCTTAGTTCTGCTAGTAGGTACATTAGCACTTGATCAATATTAAACAGTTCTTATATCAAGTACGTTGTGTGCTAGAAATGGAGAGAAGAAACAGGGATTGACTTCAGCAGTCTTTAAATTGCTGGAAACATCTTGGGGTTTCAAGGTATGATCGTCTTAAGGTGTGCGTGTAGATATGTAAGGGTAGGTAATAGCTGAATATGTCAGTTCCAGTTTCTATCATCCAGACTGAGATTAGCATTATATTGTTATAAATCTTTCAGAATGACGCAAAACCAAGGAAAGGCGGTGAAAAAATTTAATTTCTAATCCTTCATGAAAGGATTTTAAAACAATTTACCAATGTCAATGTTGTCTTGGCTAATAGTCTCTAAAAACACTTTAGCTGATGTACTTATTACTAACAGATGCTAATGTAGCAAGTGTTGAGCATCTGAAATAGTTTGCTATCCTTTCACAGAGCAGCAAGCCCATCCAAACAGATTCTGCTTCACTATGGGGTTCGAGCTGAATTTCCTAACTGGGAAATATCTTGAATCCTCTACTAGTAAAACAAAGCCTTAATGATGAGGCTTGAGATACCGGCTTCAGTGTGCCTTTTGCATAATTTGAAGGTGTTCCCTGGAGTCTGTGGGGATGTTTTGGTGTTTTTTTTTTTTCCTTTCCCCTCTCTAAATGAATACAAAATCTGATTTTATTTATTTATTTTTTAATCTAAGAGTAAGTTGTTGCTTTAGTTCTTATGGATGCCATACCAGACATTATTCAGTCATGAATTGCTGTGTTCCAGCGCATTTTGTGATTTCTATTCTGATTTTTCTGTTTTTAAAAAAAAAAAATTGAAAAATGTGTTGTGAATACTAGTTTGAGTTTTGAAGTTATGATTATTAAGTATTTCATGGGACTTCAGAAATAATCTAAGTCTTAGAGAAAATACGAGATCTGTACACTTGAAAATTACTTGTTCAGGGCAGTGCAAAGATCCTGATGCACTGGAGGAATGGGTGGGTGGGAGGAAATGGTAGAAGGTATAAATCTTGCTTTATTTTTTTTCTTCAGTTACTCTTAAAAGTACTGTTTCTTGAAAATAAAGTAATTTAGAGTGGAGCTAAAACTCTTGAAATGCAGATGCATTAGAGGCATCTGTCATTAACTCATGTGGGACTCCACTTGGTGGTATTACCTGTCATGGCCATTCTTTTCTTGGAGCCCTCCAATTTTGCAACTCCTTAAATGCTGGTATCAAGTATGTTGGGGGGCAATGCTGTCTTAAGACTACATCTTATAGGAGAAGTTATACTCAATTTTGGAGCTGAGGTAACAATAGTATTTTAATGTTTCTGTTGCTACTGAAGTCTATGAGACAAATGAGTTAAAAAATGAATGTACTGTAAAAATATTGCTTGCTGTTGTGAAATGTAAGGTTACAGCTGTTTTTCCTGCTTAACGTACCTGCGCTCTCCTACTTGATGATAGAAAAATGGCAGGCACATCAATGATCAACCTTCTTTGGCTCCCTGTTATGGAAGGAGTATCTTTATTAGTTGACTTTTCTTTAACTTGGCAGCTTAGTGGTAGAATGAGGGTGAATTACTGCTGTATAGTAGCATCGTCTTAATAACGTGAGCCTTCCTGCAGATGTACAAATAGCTCATGACAAGGAGCAAAAGCTGATTGTAGTACAAGACTTGGCAAAGAATTACATCAAGCTGCAATTTGGAAACAATAATAGTCACTCTGAAAACTATTTGAATGCCAGTCACTCCTTTTACTTTGCTATTTTGTTGAAACAGGCTTAGGAGATCCAGCATCTGGGAACCTCCATGCAAGTGAATAATGAAGTCAAGCTCTTGAGGAGGCAAGTTTGGGTATATGTTGTATTATTTCAGTACATCAAAAGAATTATGGTATAGTTCAGATATTTAGGCATAAATGACAAAAGCTGAAAAAACCCAAGTATTGCTTAAGACAAGTGCATTTTGAAATGTTAATAGCAATCACCCTATTCAAGCTTTTGTTACCGTTTTGCCTTTTTGAACTGTGGATCAAACTGTATGATTTGAAACGATAAAACTGATTCTCCAAACAGCCGTCTTGTTTCAGATTTCTGGGAGAGAGGGCAACAACAGCGCATGCTGGGAATGTGCTTTTTCAGTTTCTTTGCTGGGGGATTAAATTTGTGTGATTCACTTGTAGGGAATCTGAACACGTTATCTATACTTAGTGTATAAGTGCATCTAGGTAGATTTTGAGCTTGCAAATACACAATACGCATTGACTTGGGTAGCGATCGTTGCTTTTAAGAGCCAGTGCAATATGTTTGGAACAAGCCTCTTATTGCCTTTTTCTGCTGGTTGTGCATGTGCGACTTTGTGTACCGAGCTGTGCGTTAACCTAACTAAAAAGTGGCATTTTTCTGCTGGGATTCTGTCTTGCTGTCTGTAGACCTTCAGTGCGGACAAACTGATGAAACACAGCATGTATTTTGTAGTTTTGGTGGGTAGTATCGAAATGGAAAGACATTTCTTTTTAACGTGAAGGTAATAAACTTCAGCATATGAGTAACCAAGAAAATTCAAATGCTTTGCTTTACTTGTGTGGTGAACTAAAAGTTTGGTTTGATAGTTGTGTCTTAAGTTACCGGAATGTCTTATTCCAAGTCGAAGTGACTGTGCTTTTTGGCTTTAAGTTATATGCTTCATTGCTCTTCTCAGCAAAAGCTGCATGATTAAATATCAGATGCTTTTGAGTGAGTGCATAAAAGTTACAAATCGAAAGGAAAACCTTAAACCATTAACTTCTAAGGATAACTTTTTTCCTGAGGGAAAGAGGAGACATGCTGTGGATCAACTGATGTTGGAACAAATGTGTTGTGAGGCTTTAGATTTTTCGGGGAGCGTGCGGGGCTTCTCCCACCGTTTGCTTTGGGGGATTAGTTTAAAGCAGCATGCAATAATGCTGAAATAAGAGTTCATGCTGCTATGTATACAGATCACTGTTTTTATTTCTATTTAAGTTGGCAAATGAGTCTCACTCCCTAAAAAGAGGGGTCACTCAGCAATGCAGCAGGTTGGACATTTGATTCGCTTTGGCTGATCTCAGGCACTTAGGAAAAGGAAACACACCTTGTAAAGGTGGTTACTGCGTTTATGTTCTGCATTGTACTTGGCGAAGGCCAAAATGGCAACTGCGGTTTCCTAAGGGTGATGTAGGTGCTCAAACAAAGTATCTTCACAAGATTTATTTTCTAATAAGATGTATTATCTGACACTTGAGATATCCATAGTCTTAGTCTTAACTTTACTACCTGAAGAAAGTGCTTTGAATCTTGGATCATATAGTGATCCCACATAGTGAAAACTGATGTGGGAATACGATGTATGTCATTAATTGCAAATACTAAGGGATGCACATAAAACATACTGTAGTCTGGACGGTTGTAAATTAAATTAAAACCCCCACTTTTTTTAGAGAATGATGGAGGTTGGGAATAGTGCCAGGTAGATGAAGAACTTTTCCCCAGACGTCAGGAATACTCTGTTCTCTACTGCATCACAATTGGGAATTGGTTTTGCCATTTACCCTGCTTATTGGTAAGGACAGTGTTGATATTTTTGGCAAATCTTTGAAGAAAAGGTAATGTAAGCTCCAAATATATTAGTAGCTGAAATGGAGAACTCGGTTGCATCTCAACTGTGTGACCTTCTGCTGACAGTGCATTTCAAACATCTGTTTCTGCAATTGTTAGTTTTTATGTTAAGGGTATTCTTTCTGACCTTCATAGACATAGCTTTACATCATTTGTGGAAAAAATCTAAAACGATTACTTGGTAATCTACAGTGGATAAAGTTCCCCTAGTCTGAGAGACAGAGTATTGTATTAAATGTTTTTTATAATCCTAAACTCTGTGGGAATAAAATTTGTCTTCTGTAATATTAGTTTTTGTCTTTGAGTGCCTTCAAGCACTGTTTGTACTTCGTGTCACCTGTACTGAGGGAGAGCTGTGCCTAAACATCTCCTTTGTGTTCTTGCTTGTCCTCATACCATGGAATAATTGAGCAAAGACAGTGCCAGATGTGGACAAGTTGTGAGATGCAGCTAACTGTTGATTTAAAGACTTATGGGAGTTCTGTGCCATCAGGACTTAAATACGGTTTCATGGATGTCATCTCTATGTGGAGAGAGATGTACGCGTGGAGCCCCATGGTGAGGGTGAGCGGGTGCCCCGCAGGGGCCGCTGCCTGGGCACGAGCTGGAAGAACAGAGGGTGAAGGGCAAAGATCCCAAATAGCGGGGCACTGACTGGAGCAGGAGGCACAGACCAGTTTGGTTTGGGGATGGTACTGGGAGCGCCCCCCCCCTCCCCGGGCTGATAACACTGGTGTGATGAGTTGTGCCTGTTCCTGTGCAGGAAAGCAGCTTGGCCTGAGCGCCTGGGTCCCTCCTCCCATGCCTGGCCTTGGTGGGGTGTGTTTTGGGGGCTGGTTTTTTTTGTGTGTGTTTTGGTTTTTTTACAATATAAATTCCTACTCAGCACTGGTGAGGCTGCACTTGGAGTATTCTGTCCAGTTCTGGGCTCCCCGGGACAAGAGAGACATGGGCATAGTGGAGAGAGTCCAACAGAAAGAGTCAAAATGGAAGAGCTAACTTAGGATTATCTATTGTGCTAGTTATTGGGCATTTCACTTGTTCGTCATGTTATTCTTAATACTTTACTAGCAACATTCATTGTCATACCTTTTGGGATTTTAAGTGGTTGGTAAGAAAACTTAGCATTTAAATGCAGTGAGAGGAAAGATACAGTTCAACTGCAGTCATAAACTCTCCAGCCTGTGGGTACAGAGCAGTGAATAGCTTTGAATGATAAGGTTAAACTTTTGAAAGGATTTCAGGAAATTAGGAACACTTCAATTCTCTTCTGTCTATATGGAATGACTTTTCAAATACTACTTAGTCTTTTGGACAGAGCTTTTGATCCAGAGTTGTTTGCAATTTATTTGTACTTCTGTTTTGATTGTGATAAAGCTATAAATGCTGCATGAATCTTGTGACTACTGCTAGAAATAAGGTAACAGTGCTGTCTCACTTAGAGATATTCGGGCTACCAAGGATCTATGACTAACAAAGTTTTGGTTTACATATCTAATTCCAAGGTGGAAACAGAGGGGTTGTCAGGTTCCCTTGCTGGTAGCGAGTCCGTTGTGGGCAGCTGGCAATTCCAAAGCCCTCTGGAAGTATTTAATGTTGGTCTCTTTTTTTTTTTTTTTGGAAGTGGATGGAAGCACATGTGTCACTTAATCAGTATGTGCACATTCAACCTCATTAAAGCCATTTCAGGATTCTGACTAATATTTGGAGCCTGTATAATGGTACAGATGGAAGGGTGTTAAGATGGCAGTGCATTTCTAACCCAGTGAATGACTTGTTTTTTCATTTTTCTTTTCCTGTTGCTTAAGTAAGCTGCAGTTAACCACTTAAGGAAGCAAGTACTAAAAATACAGGGTTGATGTGTATGAGATGTGTAATTTCAGTGTCTTGTTTAGTAGCTTTGTTTGTTTACATAGTTGGATAATGAATGTAAACCTAATGATTAGACAGCTGTTTTGTTTGGTAATTTCCCCTTCTGTACTTGAGAAAAATACAGGCAAGCAAAGTGACTCTTAAGAATACTGGAATCGAATCTATAGCTTTAGCTGTATTGCTTTGTGTTTGTATTAATTTATGCGACGCTTCGGACGCAAATTTTTAATCTTTTTTTTTTCTGCATCATTTTGAAGGGATTGAAGGACTGTTCATAGCCTAGACCAAATCAATGCTTGACACAGTTTATCTTGAAACCTGTAGGAAAATCCAATTTGACTTGAACTTGGCAGTGCTTACATTTTCTATTAAACTAAAGCTGCAGATGAAGTTCTTATTAGCAAATTTTTTATTACTTTATACTACTATAATCTCTACTTTGCAACTCTGTTTTTCAGTAACATAACCAGAAAGAGGACACAGCAAGATAGTCACCGTTGCAGGATTTTGTAGCATCCTGTAACTTACTCTCGCTATTTCGTTAAACAGTTACAGTAGCATACGAATGTGTGATACCTGTTATCTTACTGCTTCAAGTTCCCATGCTCAGGAGAGCAGCCGGGAAGCCTGTCTTTCAGGTATCGCAGCAACTGTGTTCTCTAGAGGAAATAGGCTAAAAGCATGGCACTCCGGTGCCCAGACAGCAGTCATTTAAATGTATACCACTTAACTTTGCGAATGCTCGCGTATCTGAGTTAGCTAGTTGTGAAACAAAAGCAAAGCTATTTGCGTCATTTGGTCAGTAACCCAAGACAGATGTCTCGGAACCTTAAATAAGGAGGTGGCTGGCATACGAATTTGAACGAACGTAGAAAGCGAGTGTATAGGAAAACATATTAGGTATTAGACTTCAGCAGCCTATCTGAATACACTTCCTTTGCAGTTTTACATTTCTTATGAAATGTTTCATTATTAAAAGACAGCGTGTACAGAGAATAGTAGTTCGTAAGGTAATCGCAGCATGGTACTGGACGGCAGATGTCCCTTCCCACTAATGACACATGGAAGTAGTTGCGTTTGAGTGTAGGATCACCTGTGCTCTGGTCGGAGTCTGATATGAATGAACCCAGTGATCTTACTATACTGAAATGGCTGTCTAGCACAGGAGTAAAATCATCAGTATGCTTCTGTATTCTGCGCCGTCAGAGCCTGTTCTTCTCCATGTGGAGTGCAAGCCTTAAGGCCTAGAATAGTTAGCAGGCATCTCGATCAAAACTGCGCTACCTCTGGGCTGGGATAATAAAGTTCGTGAACACCCTGTTGTAACGCACTAATGCAGTGAACAGAAGCAGAAAACCAACTGTAGCAGTAGGAACCTACAGCACCTCTTTTCATAAACTTGGCCTGCTAAATTAGCTGTATTGCTTTCAAAATGTCGAGCTGACTGCAGGATACAAAAGGTTTCTTGAAAACTAGGCCTTCAGTAATGTTGAAATAGTATGAAGCAGTAATTGAGCTGACTTTGGATTCTTATATTTGAATGTTGTTGTCTCTTCTTTTGTAAACCTAATGTAAAGGCATGAGTTAGGCTTTAGGGACTAAGTGCTTCATGATATGTAAAGATTAAATAACAACTGATGCCTCTGTCATAGTATACTGTGATGGTCGTTGTACTTCTCACGATCACCTGTAGACTTGGTAGACATTGATGTTCAGGCGAAGGTGGCATGCTCTTGGAAGAATGTGACAAATTGGGCCTGGTAAGAAATCGGCACAAGTCAGAGATAGGAGCTGTGCCTGATGGCTAAATTGGCATATTGCTTCATATCTGCTCTTCTAGCTACTGTTGGAGGCATATTGTAAAACAGGTATCAGGTTCTTGAGAGAAAGATGGACTATATATCTCTTATATAGGTAACCTCACTGTTCAGCACTAAAACTAGAATAATAGCTTGGAAAATCTGAATGGGTATGGGCATTTGATAGTGAGAATTTATCAGATAAGGTAGTTACAAATAATTTTGCTATTAATTGTACCATCTCTGTTGCTGGCTAGAAGGTGTTACTGGTTGTATTGCCAAGGGTACAAGTGTCAACTATCAAAACTAATAATGACAGTGAAGGAAAAAAATGTTTTCCTTTGCTTTCATGAACATAAAATTAATGATGTAGTAGAGTTTAAAAATGCTTTTATAGTAAAGCTTTGTTAGCGTTTTCAATACACCCTAAAGCCTTAATAGGATTATTTTGTTTTTTGGTACTGTGAATAAAGCTGAGTAATAGTTTTCCTTCAAAATAGAAAATTTGTTTTAGATTGCTGTTTGAGCTTGGGGTTCAAAGACTTTTGTGGGTCTCTGGGCAAGCTTCTGATCCCTCTGCACAGGATGGTAACAGTGACAGGTAGATGCTTTGCATTTTTCGAAATCGTAAAAATTAACAATGCTACTGGTATGCGCCGAATATGAAGAAAGTCTATAGCTGCAGCCTTAGTACATGTGGGACTTTCCTATAGTCGTTTATCACTTACCTATGGCAATTCTGTTACTTGAATCTGTAGGTTCAGCCTCGGAGTTGAGTAAATGAAAGCAGGAAGGAATAGAAACAAGCTGTGGAAAACTATTCCTGTACCCTGTGGCAACTCATCTGTTTAGTCCCATTTCATTACTTTTCTCATGCAAAATAAGATTGTAGTTTTAACCTACATTAAGCAAGCTTCAAAAATACTTCACTGCTATGAGATTGCGGCATTTAATAGCATCTAGATGCATAACAATACATTAGTTTATAGATGGAAGGATCTTGCTATTGACTTATCTTGAAAAATTAAATTTGAATAGCGTGGGGCTGACGTAAAGGGCAGAGTTTGCTTGAGGCAAACGATGCGCTGAATACATAGGTGCATAACCTCCGAGAGGGAGGTAAGTGATGTGTGTTAATCGTCTGGGTAGGAATGCTAGCCAGGTTAGATGCAGGATTATTTACAGCGGACATCTGCCTTGATAAGTGCTTAATGCATTTTAAGGCTAGTATTTTAGCTGAAGTCAGGAGACCTGCATGACTTATAAAAAGACAGTACTTCTCCGGGAATATTTTGCTTACTGGAACATCTTGCTTCCTGCATAATAGAGTGAATTCAGTTAGAGGATTGCTGGTTTGATTTATGATGCTAATTGATGTGGTAGTTGATGTGAACTGCATGTACTAATTGCTCACTTGCTAATCCTCGCCAAATTATCTGGCAAAAGCTTTTAAAATGGAGCATTCCATGTTTTTTAAAACTGGTCAGCATACCAATATAAACAATTGGGGGCTCCCATTTTGCTTGTAAGTGCCTAATCTAAGTACTGGTCCATTTTAGTTGCTGTAATGTTTCAGGGGAACTTCAGTGGCTTTAATGTAGTCTTCGTGTTCTTCATGGTGTTTAAACAACCTCTAGAAAATACTGTTCCAGTGCATGTTTGTGTTTTTTTTTTTTTTTTCCTTCAACTGGATCATTACCATTATCTGCATGATAAAAGTAGAATATGTATGATACTTGGCTGTGCCGTTTTAGGTAACGGAAGACATGATGTGCTATTTGAATTTGTGTTGATGCGTACAAGCCAGTCAGTGCAGCAGAAACTGCAATGGGTAGAACATCAGAGGAAAAAAAAATGGTGGATAGCTCGTGCAATGGTATTGACAGAGATAAGAGTACGTTCCCTGTCTCCTGATTCTGGTAACGGGAATGTGCGTTAAGTATTTTATTTACTGGGCAAACCCATCAACTCGAATATAAGCTGGAAAGCTTTTGTATTTCTGGGCTGATGGGGGGAATGTTAATGTTAGATTATGAAATACAATAGTTTGAAGAGATTACTTTTACCTTCACTTAAATAAGGAAAGACCTGTTTGAGGAGAGGTGAGTAATAGCTGGTTCTTCAGTTTAGAGAGTTGCACAGGGTGGCTGGGGGGAGTGCTTCTGTAACTGCGGGTCTGTCGGTTAATGCCTGTTACGGTGAAATCAAAATAACTTCACATGTTAGATTAAAGTTCCTGACCGATAGGTGTTTGACAAAATGTACATTCATCTACCTTGAACTTAATATTCCAAGGTGATTTAGATACTTTAATGAATACAAAGTTTTCTAATTTTAGAGTTACTGTGGGAGCAAGCCAGTAAGCACTGAAAGGAGACTACAGACAGCTGAAATAAATCAGTCTATTTGGAGGAGAAAAAAATGCATTTAAATGCTCGTGTTTGACTGTAACTTTAATGTAGGCTGTCAACAAGCAAAATACTTCAGTGACCTAAAAAGTACAACTGTGTCCCTAAAGGGATTACTTGATGTTAGGTAATGACATGCTATTAAAATTAAAGCTTAAATATATATCCCTTGATTTGGTAACTAGGCCAGTCCAGTAGCTTTTAAAAAGAACTCCAGTAGATAAATGGGAAAAAATAATTTTTGCCAGAATTCATAAATTCATAAAGACCAAGGTAGCCTACTGGTGTTGTTTCAGTTTTGGTTTGTTTTTTTTTTTTTTAATAATTAGTATGTAAATAAGGTAGCTTACTTGGGCTGAGCCAGCTACCTGCTAGAAACTTGAATACAAATATCATCATCTTGGAAGAAAGTGACACCAAAGCGAGGCATTGTAGAAGTTGCCTGGTAGTCCTTAATTATCTGACATTCTGCAGCTGTTCTGGTATAGCTTTCATAATATTTTTCTACTCAGCAGGTAGGAATAATGCTTACTAGGTAGGTGGTGATATTTGATAAGAGCTGTCCAGTGATGACGCATCAGCTAAATCAAATACTGATAAATAAATCCAATAACAAATGGGATTAGACCTTTTTAAAAGATATGCGAGACTGTAATTAAAAAAAAAAAACAACCAACCTGCTACAAACAGGTATGAACATAGCTGTGTAAATCAATGTTCTTCCTGACTTGTATATTTTTGTTTAGTTATATTTAATAGTACTTAGTAGGTGGCTCCAGATGCTATTGTACTTGTGATAAATCAGAGGTACTCAATCTAGTTTACTCCACAAATTACTTCAAAAGATTCAGAGACATTTTTAAAAAAAAAAAGGCACTAATTGTGTGACTGTTGCAATGTGTTAGAGAAAGCAATGCCTTAGAAAAGCCACTTCTTTCCCGTCGTCTACATGCTGGTTGTAAATGTGACTTTGTGTGTGTATGCATATTGGAGCTGGCATACAACTGTTTAGCTTGGATGCAAATGTTAATGCTAATGCAGAGGTCTGCTGATTGTGGGCATCGTTAACGGACCGTATACAGGATGGTTAGTCCGTGTTGATATTGCATGCTGTCAGTGTTGCTAACGCTTAAGCTAACTAGACTGAAGCTGGCTCCAATACGTAGAGAAAGTACTGTAGTTTTAAATGTGATGGATTTTGAGATGTGTTTTCCTGCAAATTCTGGAACGGTTTTGTTTTGAAAAACAGTAAGTAACACAAGGATGAACTGTGTCTGTTCCCTCAGGATCAGTCTCTTGTTTGCCTCTTAACTTGTTAATCAAGTCAATAAAAAGGCTGTTCATAGCTAGATCTGTCAGCAGAGAGAGAGGATATTTATTGACCTCAGGGGAACATATTCCCCAGACAATGATTAAGATACAGGTTTCACTGGGGATGGTGTGTGGAAAAAATTACAGGATGCCAGAAAAATCCTCTATGATCTTGTGACTCTTTCTCTAGTTGGGTTGATTTCTGTTAGCCACACTTGTGTTTTTAGGGCATTTGGTGGGTCTCCTGTGAGCATCACATCTGGATTGAAAAAAACTGTTGTCTGTATGCTTAACAGGCACTTGTCAAAAAATTGAAGTATAAAAAGCTTAAATCAAGAAGAGTGTAATGGGCTTAAACTTGAAGATACTTGATTTAAATTTTTTCAAAGCTCTGAAAAAGCAGCAGAGATGGAAACATGATAATACTGATTATGAACTGTCTTTCAAATTTTGTATCCCCAAGTTATTGAAGTAGTACCATCCCATAGAGATTCAAATAAAAACCAGTGATAGTTAAGTCTTTTGTCTAATTATAGTCCCGTATTTTAAAGCAGGACATCAAGTTTGTCCTAGAAGATAGTCCGGTAAGCATCTTGAAAATATTGAATCTGTGATAATTGTTTGTTCGTTTGCATCCAAACTCGGTTTCGTGTGTTGGACACTGTGGCCAAGCTGTTCCATAAGCACCTCTACCTCGCACAAGAGTGATGTGAAAGCCCATTCTGTCGATACTACTGGTCCTGGAGCTAGAAGCAGTTGCTAAAACAGTTTCCACACAGATGTGGTTGTCTTGAGCACAAAAAAAGTAAGGGAAAAGAAATAGAATTTGAATACATGGGGTTTGTGCATGAGAAAACTGTATTAGGTTTAATCTTTTCCTCAGAAACGTGGACAAATAGAAACTTTGATGCTGATGAAAAATGTGAGATGTAAAATCATCACTTGGGGACAGAGTGCGGGATTTATTTTTTAACCATAACAGCTTGAAATAAGTAATTCCTATGAAGCTGTAAAAATGGATTTTAATGGTCAAGATAGCTATATACTCTTGAGGTATGGGTAGTTAGTGATTTCCTAACTTGAAAGAATCATTTTTTTCTCAGTGTTTGCCTCCAAGGAGAACAAACAGGCCATTGAAATGTAGGTGATGGCTGGAATATAGAGGTCTCCGTGTACGTTGGTTTTACTTTAGCAAACTTTTCAGGTGGTTGCAGCCTGTTGGCTTTTGGAAATAAGAAGAAGCAAAATTCTCATAATACTGAAAGACCAGCAGCTGTTCCTGGGAGACTTTGAGGTATAAACTAAAATGACAAAACTTGAGAGAATTCCGAAGGCTTCTGAATTACCAGTTTCTTTTGCTTGGATGTTACGAAGGGCTTTGACGCTGGACCTGGTTCTGCTTCTGGTCTGCGTGAGTGCCAACTTGAAAACTGATTCTGTATGTAGACATTTACATATACTGTGTCATAATGAGCATCTGATTTAAAAGCAAAGATTTTTAATTACAAGTAGACTTTGGCACTTGTTTAATTTGCATCTTCCATCTACTTGTCAAGAAATGTATGAATTTGCAGTTAACTTAAGTATTTAAAAACAAAAAGTAGTGTATTAATTTCCTGAAAAGAACAGTGGCAGTAAATCAAGTAGCTTTTATTTGTGTCACATTCAAGTGAAATATGACAGGGGAGTATTTGTAAGAAGGAATATGTCAAGTACCTTGCTAATGACAAATTGTCACATATGATTGAAATAACTGAGATTCACGATCAAATCTACTTCTGATCCTATTTAATGAAACAAATTAGCCGAAACCAGACGGCTTCAGCAGGAGTCAAGTAGTAACCTCACATTTTTAGGTTTGTGGAATGGCAGAACTGATGAAGTCTGCTTTCCTGTGGCTCTGTCCTCCTCCTAAAGAGCTTCACTGTAAGGACCCAGTGATCCCATGCTCTTCATCCACTTTCTTGTGTCCTTCTGTAAGCCAAACCTCCAGCGGGACAAGAGGCAGCATGTGCTGCAGCTGCATCCAAGCTACCTGTGTGTCAGCACAGGCGTCTGCTGACGTGGAGGTGTGCGTGCAGAGCGACGAGTGGCAGGCCAAGGGGAGCCGTGCACGCGGGGAGTCTGTTCTTGCAGCTGGAAGACTAGCTTAAGCATTCTTCTCTATACCCTTCTCCTAGGCGTTTTATTCTCTAGAGTTCTACTGCTGTCAAATCAAGCTGAAACTGAGTGAAGAACTCAAAATTTCAAAGCGGAAGAGAGGATTTTTTCATGTTTACATATGAGGTTTACTGTAACTGACTTGCGTAAAAAGAAACAAATCATTCTAACTTATGCTCTGTGTTTACTCTTTAGGAGGTGAAAGCCTTATGTTGAGAAAAGGAGACAATATTTACTGCCATGTTGTAACATGTGGGTGATTGGTAATCTTATGGAAATGATGTATTGAGCAGATGAGGCCTAATTAATAATGAATAAAGTTGCTGCAGTAGTATGAGAGGGGGGTGTGTGTGTGTGGGGATTAAGCTTTTTCTTTAAATTCTCTTAAAAAACCCTGCAGGGTAAAGCCTCTTCAGGTTAGTCAGGCAAGCTGAGTTTGTAATCTGAGGGTTATACTTCTGTGCTCCTTTGTGCCTTAGAAATATTACAACTTCTGTATTCAAGTTGAATTCAAGATGAGGTGGTGTGCTTCTTGATTCCCAGTTCAGATTTAACTGAAAATAATGCAAGGCATGTGAAAGGGTTTTGGTGAAGCAGAGCAATAAAGTATAAACTTGCTAAAAACGGATGTAGATCTTCACTGTCTTCTGAGAGTATAGCTTAAGAGAGGGTGAGCCTGTAATGATTAATGTGCTGTTGCTAAAAGAGGGGGATCCTTCCACCCCACCAGCTCCCTTTCACAGGTTCTAGCCCTTCAGAAACCAGCTCAGTGGTAAAAATACGTAATAGTTTTACTAGGATAGCAAGCTGAACAAGCTCGCTTAAGACTCAGATGAGCTTCAGAGCTGTTAGAGGAATGGGTGTGGGATTGCGCTGCAAGGTCTGGGACAGCTTGTCAGGGTGTCAGAGGGCTGTTGGCTCTGTTCAGTGCATTGCTGGCCTGCGCCGAGACCTCGTTTCCTTAAGCAACAGGGGCAAGGAGCAGAGCGCTGCACCGAAGCTATTGCAACTGTACCAATCAGTAGGCTGTAAAATAACTTCCAGGCTCTAACGAACTTGAACCCATTTCTCTGGGAGCTGTATGCACGTTCCCTTTATCTGCAACTCATCGTAAGTATGTTGAACCTGAGTTGCTTGTATAATGAACAGTCTAAGGTTTTAATTAATCTTGCCAAAAGGCTATTATGCATCATCCTTACGATTTGTTTTTCATTTGCTATGCGCAAATTAAAGTACCGTTAGAGTTGTATTGCATGCAAGTCATGCAGCTAAACACAATTTTTGTTTCAGCAAGAAGAAATTTATCATACAAAATAAGTGCTGAAAGATGGTACATTAATGCTGGCTAAATGTTTAGGATTTTGAGCTGAACACTGAGCACAGTTGCAGTTACTGCTAACTTGAGTGTCTGTGGCTTTCATAAGTAACTGTTGATGTCTGCAGATATTAGGGAAAGGAAGTCTTGTCTTCAGTACTTCTAAGCCATAATCACTTTAATCTTTTTATGGTCCTTGACTATCTGCAGCTGTTGGTTGGTGTGGTTTTTTTTTTGTGAAGATGATCAAGTTGTTTGTTAGGGACTTGTGAGTTGGAAATAGGCACCTTTAAAGATGGGGAGTACGAAAGGGGCAGTTGTTGCAAACTCGACACTCATTATGGTGAAGAACAAAGGATTTCTAAAACTTGGTTAATATGTACTGTGTCCTAGGCTTGAATGAAGTGAGAAGCACCTTCCTGAAGTCAAATTGTTGTCTTATGCTGATGTTGCTTGGTGTTGACTACTTTGTACGGTATAATGTAAGTAATCTTGTAATTAATGGATGACACTGGTAACTTGTCAATGTTGAGATAATTGCAGCACTTACAGGAACACCTGTTGGTCAAAACATTCAGTTAAGTTTTGGATTGGACAATTGGCATTTTCTGGAAAAAGCTTATTTATCTCAAAGCCTAGGAGTGCCTGAGTACCAAGTACATTTGACTGGGTCTCCTTGCGTTCAGTTTCTTTTCCCCTTGTCCGTTTGTACTACAAAATCAGACTGCTCTGTAACTGCTGTCTTCCGTCAGTGAGTGTGCAAGACCATGTGGTGCCGTGGAGATGAAAATTCTGCCAACATACACTTTCCGAGGAAACATTTGTCAGGAAATTTTATTGAATGAAAAAATAAGCTAAGGGGCCAGCGTAGATCGACTTTCTCATGTTGTCTTAATACTTCCTTTTTCCTAGCTGAGCTGATACTGAAGCGTTTTGGTAGTCTGATAACTGATGACTGTAGATATATTCTAGTTAGAGTAGTAAGCCTGTTAGAAACATAGATCTTAAGTTTTTAAGAAATGTGTTTTTGTGTTCCAGTGAATAACACAGGGTTTGTGTTCTCAGGTTTTCAATAAAAGTTAAATTTGTATCACAAGTTACTAAGCTTTAGTGAAACATTCTCAACACTGCTGAACAATCATCCATATATTTTTTTACCTGTATTTTTAAGGTAATTGGAACCTTTTTTTTGTTAGTAATTAAGCTGTCTGCATATCTTGAATTTGTTACAAATATAAACTGAAAGGAAGGAAAATATATGGAATGATGTTGCCTGGGAAATAAACATCCAGTACTCAAAGCAACTGCACTGCCGAAGGTGGCTGGATCACTCTGTGCTAGGGGGAACGTTGGAGGGAAGCAATTCCAGTTTGTGTGAATTTGCTGGTTTGAGTGGTTGTTGGTTCAGTAGAAGTGGGCATCACTTAAAGGTAATTATGGCTGCAGGCAATAAGTAGAAGATAATAATCTAAAACACGCAAGCACAATGCACCATCCTAGGTTGGTAGGGTACATCAGTGAGTTTTCTTTGCTGTTGTGTTTGCAATAAAACTAGACAATGCTTGGAAGTTTCATTTACTGTCTTTTCCAAATATTCAGGGTTCAGGTGACATAATAAGACTTATTTTCTTGTAAAAGTTCTCAGTATAGCTAACTGTGGTGTGTCTGCTGTAAGTATTGTATTCTTGTGCTGCATTTCTGTGAAGTCTTTTTGCAGCTTGTTCTGGCTGTAGCCTTCCTAAAACCTACGTTTTTCACGTTGATAGCGTAAAACTCTTAACTAAACTTTAAAAGCATCACAGCACAGAAATGTAATGAGTAAATTTTGAACAAAGTTCCGTGCATTGCCAAATACAAGGTAATCTGATTTCTGAGTAACGTGTTACTGTTGGATATTCAGAGTATGCAAGCAGAAGGAAATTTTCTTGTACAGCATTTGTGTTGTTTGGAATATGATGGACGTCTGAGACAACTCTGTTGATACAACATTATTGACTTTTTTCCAAGTAGCTATTAGTTAAGTTGTGTAAGTTTTTTGATAGCCAGTGTGGCTGTACTGGTTTTAAAAACAGATTGAAGACAAGCCTAAGATTTGCAGAAGTTTTTAAATTACATTTTCTAGCTGTCATTCGTACTTTTTGCATAGTACCTTCTGAACTGGAAAAAACGTCCAAATGATAACCGAGAGGTATGAGTAGAACACCATGTCTGCTGCTTCGGTAAACAGTATTATGAAAGTCTCACTGAAGAAGTAGCTCTGTCAGTTTGTGTGCATCTTTACTGATGAGCACTGTTAGAAACTCGTAGCACTCCCTGGCAGTTCAGTAAAGAATGCTTTTTTCTACTAAAACAAAGCATCTTCCAGATGGCTTGGAGCTTAAGTTCTAGGTGAGGCTCAATGAAAACACATTCTGTCTTATTACTGGGGGGTGTTGGCCTTTTAGAAATGTATACTATTAACTGCTCCTGCTAATTTTAGAACATGTGTTCTTGAAATGCCAGTGATAGCTACATACTTACTAAAATTAAAAATACAGGGACTTTTCACTCCCTGGAAGATGCGTAAAAAATTATTGTATTATGCAGAAGTTCCTGTGTTAAATTCTGTCATGGCTGAGGCTTAGGGATTCTTGACTGACTTGCACTCGGGTTTCTGTTCGTTTCAAGTAGCTGCGTAGGCTGTGCAAACTTCAAGCAATGTAGCTATGCCTGAATGTATATTCAGTGTAAGTATTGATCCTGTGGGACAAGGGTTCAACATGTCAGAAGTGAACTCCTGTGTTGGCATCCAGATGAAAATGTAGTAGGAATTAGTACAAGTGTGTATGTCCTGGAAGTTGAACCACCCTACTGAAAACTTATTTCAGTTCACACTAACTTGCTCTGTTTGACCAAAAAAATTTGGATTTTATTTTGTCATGAACAACAGGGAAGAAGTACGATGGCAGGTTGCTACTGGTTTATGCTTGAAAAAAATTTTGAGCGATTGCTGCTTGGGTTATGGCACTGTTAGCTTTTTATGCAACCTGGCTAGAACAACTATTGCCTGTACTACTGCAGTTAGAAAACTTCACAGCTTTGCAGGGGGATTGTTTAATTTTCTTGATAGCAGCCCAGGTTTTATGTGACATTTAGAGTACAACTTTTTTTATGTAATGGAGGTTTATTTCAGACTGACAGTGCATGGGAAAGGATTGGTGTAAAGAACAGAGCCACTGATACTGGGTAATTTGGAAGGCTGAGAACAAGATGGTGTTAGGTGAAGGACTAACACAGTGGGTTTGAGTGTGTTTGGTTTCTTTAGTTCTGTTAAATCTGCTAGCTGGAGATGTTGCCAGAATTAACCTGTGTCCTGCTGTCCTGCAGTGGATGAACAGCTGTGCGTTCAAGGTTTGATCTCCCTGTCAAAGGCCAAGAACAGCTCAGCTGTTCATACACACGCCAGAGGAGACGGTCACTGTTTTTGTATCTGTGGGGCATTGATAACGGGATGCGCTGTGGTTCGGATAGGTAAAGTGGTCACCCCCGGTGTACTCAGCTCGTCTAAAGCCTTAGCTTGAAGTGGTCTGGCGATTCATGTCTGCAGTTGCCACAGATCCCGCAGTTAGTTTCTTATATAAGCTGATTGATCTTGATATTTAAAGCAATCAAGAGTTTGTCTCCACTGCTCCTTGGTGAATGGCTTCTAAGTTTTGATCGTCCTGATAATCGTGCCGTCTGCTGTTTGCAACAACCTTAACTGGGCTCTCTGTGCTGTGCTTTTGTTAGACAGTGCTGTTAGCTGTGAGAACAATGACTAGAAGTCCTCACCTCCATCTATAGACTGAGCATTAAAGCCTTTATGGAAGAAAAAAAAACCCAAAACCACAATACAAACCTTCAGCTGGTTTTCAGGGGTTTTCCTTGAAGTGGGGAAAATGCTCACATAAATCTTTATCTTATGTGACAGAAGAGTAGCTGCTTCTGTCACATCGAAAAGAGAAAGAAACATGCTGCCTTTGTGGGGACTAGAAATGGGGTAGTCGGGCTGCTTTCAGGAAACCTCTGAAATCAGATGATTTTCCTAATGGCATGAGCTGAAGCATAAATTTTTCTCCTGGTTTCGATGTCATCTGAGTGGCAGCCGAAGCTGTGTGAGGAAAGAGTAGGTATGGCAGGGTGCTGCTCCTCCTTTTTCTCGGGTTGCCTAGAAAGAAATACTAGCTTTTCAGAACGGGTTTTCTGCTCTTCTCTGTCTAGGAGAGTGGGTGATTATCACCAGGTGTTTGTAAATAGACGGACAGTGCATAGTGAGTGCTTAAATCTGACCAAATGCTTGATCCTGTAATCACTTGTGGTGATTATCTTCCCAAACAAATCTGCAAAATTCCACATTATTTTCTAGAAATATCTAGCAAGCTAGTAGGTCTGACGCTTGTTTGTCAACAGAAAAATAAGTGTATTCTGGTGCAAGTATTTCATTCAGAACTGGAACTCTCGCTCCATTTGATTTATTTGTGGGTTTCGCAGGATGGATAGGACATAGTATTGAATAGTAAGTCATTTATTTATCGGCTGAACTATAACACTACAGAAGTTCACCAGGCTTTACCATAGCATTCTCAAGGTTGGACACCTTCAGAACCTTGTTTAGAAAACGGAGGTGCCTATGCACCATGATCTGTTTGCAGATCAGAGGCAGCGATCAATCTTACTTTGCTGCTGGCTGCTCCTTGGAGCTAATTTTTATTTCATCAGGTTTTGTGGATCTGCAGAATTCCTTTGCTGTTGAGTCATGTCTAAGACCAGTTGTGACTGAGTAGCTTGGAGAAGGTTTTAAGCAAAACAATGATACTTTTTAGGCCTTTGTCAGATGCTTACTTGGCTGTAACTGTTGCAAGATAATAATTGCAATAATATTGCAAAGAAACTGGTTCTTTTTACATTCTCTGAGCAGTTATGAGAATCATTTAATTAGATTTCTGGGAAAGGGATAAAGAGTAAGCTCTTGTGACTGAGCAAGAAGAAAAGCATTTTGACTTTGGCCTAGTAACTGTGCAGTGGAAAGAATTTATATTGACTTTGAGCAACCTAAGTGAAATGTAAAAAGTCAAGATACCAAGAGAGTCCTGTAGTACTGTAACTAACTGGGACTTGACTGGGGTTTTTTGTTAGTTTTTTGGGAATGACAGAATCAGATTAATAATTATTAAACCTTTGCCAAAGAGCAATAAGAATTACTATGGAAAAATGTCAGATGCTTGTTTTTAAACACCAATAAATACTATTTAAGAAAAATGCCAATGGGCTGATACTCAGCCTTGAATTAAAGTTTTCGGCTTATGCTTCATATTAAAGGGATTGCACTAATAGGTGAAAAGGTTGTCGATAAGAATTTGATGTTTTTGTGTATTTTAAGGCTTAGCTAGAAAAGCTTGTCACCTTTTGCATTGTCACAGATACTAAGTTGGTGATGTTGAAGTGGTGCTTGAAAATGAGTTTGCTTATTTGTTTACAGATCAGCTGTGTCTGATTTCTGATCTGAAACTCAGGCAGTGGCCTGAATAAAAAAATGTGAAGGGATTCTTGCTTGCTGTCCATATGATATACTCTTTTCCTTTCCTGCCTGTGATTCTCCCTGCTATAAGTGTTGAAGTAACCGATTGCCACTACCTCATTGATTACCCTTTTCTTAGAAGAACCTTCTAATGAGTTTCCTTGTAACATGGCTTCTTTACACTAATAGCTAACGATGGAGATGGTCAGAGGGTCTCAAAAAAGATATTTAGGATCTTTCAGGCTTTTATTAGTGCTTATACTTGTATGGAAGAGCAGATGATAAGCATAAAACTGAAAGAGGAGGTGGGCGGGTGTCCAAGCTAATAAACACATTCAGAAAGGTACTTTGGTTTTGTATGGAAGGAGAAAAGTGAGGTGCCTCTGCAGCCACCCCTCTCAGCTCAGGAGTATGGTGTGAGAGATTAATTACTGAAGGCAAATTTTCTTAGTGCACTCTGTAGCTCTGTGCTACTGGAAAAGGTGGTGATTAGCATGAGTTGGTTGACAGGTAGGGAGGAAATGCAGAAATGCAGAAAACATCTTAAACTACTAGGAATTGTTGCTGTTAAGAGCAGGTTGCAGTGGGGGGAGGATTCAGTTCAACAGCTCAACTTATCTTAAATTGAACTACCCAGTTGAATTCATGCTTTGTTTGTCTTCTTGTGTCTTTGCCGTCTTTTGCTTTTATTGGTGAACTTTTCGTTCCAAACTAAAGACGCCAGGAAATTAGTCCAATATCTTCTCCATAAATTAACTTTGTTAAGGGGGAATTGCCCATGCTAGAATGGGGTAAGCATTTTGAGGCATGGGCTGTGGTAGCTGTAGTTGGTTGTGCCAAATGTAATATGTACCAATTCATCAAATACAATAATTCCATTAATTTCAAAACCCTTTCTCTCAAATTGCTCAATTTTGAATTTCAGTGGGCTTTGGAAGTAGCAGTATATATTGTAGTTTGTAATAATCTAGATCTCTCTCACTGTGCTTGTTCTCATATTAAAAAAAATGAAATGACATAAACTACTTATTCGATATCTCTTTGTTCGTTAATGTTGGGGGTGAATTTCTTTGACAGGCTGCTTTGTGATGCATGCTCTGGCAAGCAACTTCAAAAATAGAGCTATGCTAGCACCTGGGTTTTAGCATAACAATTGTTAATAGATGAAAACTGTGTTGAAATACTGACTTGAAGCATAAGCCAGGATGGTGAGGAAAGGATCTATAGAAAAAGCTGATTTGTAGTGGCTGTAGACTTACCCTGGTAAGTGCTGAGCTGTGTGTGCTTGTAAAATCTTGCTTGCAAGCATTAGCGTGATTTACTAACATTGGGAGCTGACCCTACACCAATAAGAATGCTTATTTTTGGGAAAAATGTAAAGGAAAATCATACAGTTTTGGAATAAAACACAAGGAGATATCTATCTACCTACTACTCCTGTTAAGCAAGTATCAGAAGCTTTTAAAAGGTCAGATTGCAGCTTTGGTAGTAAAAAGGTAAATGTACAGAAAGCATTGTACTAACCCTTTGCCTAAGACACAATGCTGATGGGGCGGTGGTTCTGAAGTTTGCTCAGTTTTGCCAGTAAAGTTGACTTAGGTCACTCTTAAAACCTGAAGTATTTTGAGGATAAGCTGCCCAGTTCATGACTGTGTGCATTTTGTGGTTCACCTCGCATTCGAGGCATGTGTGGGAAGCGAGGATTAGAGGTGACGGCTGGAAATGCACTTGCAAAGTAGATCTCCAAACAAGCCCAGGGTTTAGTTGAGACTTAGCTTTGGGCCTAAAACAGCGAAGTGCAGCTGCCTGTTTGCTTGAACTGTGAGCTACATGCCATTTGAGTAGCAGGAACGCGGTTGCTGTGTAAAAGTAAGAAAATTTAAAACTTGAAACAGTTGGTCCAAAATTGTTTGTCGTATCTTGTGTATGAAAAACCGAAAGGAAAGCTTTGCTCTAAGGATGGGGGATGTGTGGAAGAACTGAAGCTGTTGCTAAAGGATTAGCCCTGCAGGTTTTTTCCTGTAGGTTAAACAAACCACCCCCCTGCTGCATCAACAAAAACTAGCAAATAACTGAAGCAGTTAGTATACAATGCTGAGTAATAGTTGAATTACTTTTATCAGATTATAATAACGGAAAAGCCTTTCAAGCAATGATGAGGACTTACTTCCATTGAGTTGGCTAATAATGTCATGCTCTAACAGTCGGCTATAAAGTGATTCCAGCAAGTAGGAATTAACTTCCTTAACTGATAACTAATGCCAAGTAGTCAGTATCTTGTACTTGGAAAGACACAATTGGTTTACTTAAGCAACATATATAACTGAAAAAAATGTATAGAATGTTTAGACCTCGGTAGACCTAGCCTGCAGATAATTAGAAAACTGAATAAAATCTTAGGTGGTTGGTCATGACTGCTTAAAAGGTAGTAAGCAATATACTTATTACGTAATATTTGCTGAAGGGTTGAAAATTAACCAAATGGTCATGATTTAGGAGTAAATTGAAACCCCTAAAATGGGTGAAAACACACCATTTTGAACACTTTTTCAGCTGGAAATAAATAGTAGCTCTGAGTCAATAAACCTCCTGACATGACTCATACTACAGAAACTAAAAAGCCAAACTTGAACCATTAACACCTGGATAAGTAGAAACTGAGTAAGAGGAAAAAGACTGAAGAACTCTACTGAGCTCATAAGTTGACTTACTCAGTTTAATCTGATTTATCTAACAAACGTAAAACTATTATAGGTGTTTTGTACTTCAAGCTTCAGAAACTGATGGAAAGCAGAGTGTATTTTTTGGTTAGTGTATCTTAAAAACATATTGTAAATGGAGATGGCAAGGCAGATCTAGTGTGCTATTAAGTAATGTTGGTTATATTGGAAAAGAATCTGTGGGGTGTTTGTAATCTGAGGAATAAATAAATAGAAGGCTAAATTCTGTGGGATGTCTATGCATTTTTCTGACTTAAACAGGTAGATCACTTACTTGTAATAGCTAGACTATAACCGAGGTCTAATTTTACTTTCTTGCCAGGTACTTCAGAACCAGTTCTTGAAGTATGATGCATACACTTCTCAAATTGAGCTGAAATTTGCACGAGCATCATGCTGAGAATTAGAGGGAGAAAGGAATAAAAGAAAGTACCTAGATAAGGGATTTTTGTAAGAAATAATCAGAATATGGCTTCTGCTTTAGGTTATATTGTGCCTCTCTAACGCTTTCCAGTTAGTACTCTGTTTCTGATCCTCTCTGTTCCACTTAAAGTCATCTGAGGTGTATATAGGAGTCAGGACTAAAACTAGAAAGATGGAAGTAGTGATGAAGTTCTCTCCATCTAGGAAAGACAAAGTACAGGTGGTAGTAGTGGAAAAATTTGCAAATCATAAAATGAGTTAGCCTGATCTCTGTTTTGTAGCTGAACTAATTAGCGGTGAACGTTAATGAAACATCTCTACTACAGTTAGTATAGACTGGCTAATCCATAGCCAGCCTCAGTGATACTGACTTTACGTACCTGCTTGAATTTGCTGTTCATAAAATTGGAAGTACCAGGCTCGGCTTGCCTGTTAGGGCTTCAGAAATTTGAGACTTTGCAAATATCAGTAGCTGTTCCAGTGAGAAAGGGGCTGTAATTACTTGAGTGAAACTTGACCGACATATGAACAAAAGTACCTGTTGAGGGGCTTACTGCCAAGTGTGGATTTGTACTTAAGCGGATATAATTACATGGACTTTGTACTGGATTGTTTGACAGATTAAATTTCTACGATAGTGCAAGACAATGGTAGGTCACAGTCCAAGAGTAAGGTTCCTAAGAATATGTATTCACAGCTGCGGTGATAATCTGATTAATTGAAAACTGATTCAATTCATAACTTTGTGTTGTTAGATGCAGAAGTGTCAATGCCAATTTTCAATGCCAATTGTGTGTAAAGTCAGTGTGAGGACTGTGCGTTGGTAATAGTCTTTTGCGGTAGTGCTGGTAAAATTTGAGCGGGGTCTGCACTTTTTTTAATATGCTTGGCTGCTTCTTGAAGCTTGAAACAGCTTCCTAAAGTCTGAAGTAGTGACAACTGACATGTAATCTTATGTTAAAATTCTTTTTTTTTTTTTTTTAATTAACCCTGTTTATCAGGCTAAGAACTAAACTGATACCAGGCAGCCTTTCACCAGCAGATATCAAATGCAATATAAATTTGTCTGTCGCATTAAGTAAATAGGAGGTGTTACACATGGGACTTGATCAGCGGTGCTGGATATTGAGCGCATGGACTCCAATAGCAGCTGGTGTTCTATTTTCAGAAACCTCTGAGGAGCAGTGATCTGAAAGTGTTGATCTGCCTTTTAGGTCAGCTCATCGGAGAGTCGAGTGTGGGCACGCAGCGAGGCTGCAGGGCAACTGCGGGCTGGTCCTTCATGGTCCGTTTTGTTTTTTTTAATAGGTCTAACTGGGAATTCTTCTTATGCAAGAGGAAAAAATTATTGCCTGGTATAATGTAAAAGGAGCTGCATATCTTTGGATGCTGAAGTTGCCACCTCGAAGAGATCCGAACTTCTCTGACAAGTTCATTTAAAGTCTTGGCGATTTGAACCAGCATGTGTCCCTATAGGTAGAGCACAAGCTGATTTCTGCACCTTGCTTTTCTTGGGAAGGATGTTATTCATTGCAAAGGAACTGGAAGAAGATGGCATGTCAAACATTAGGTATGATGTTTTCTAGTGTTCAGTACAGTTTCTGTTCCAAAAACGATGTCTTTGAGCATGTTTCCTATTTAGAAACAGGTACCTTATGACTGATTTTTAAGTAATGCACTAATGAGGGATTGCTTGGAACACAGGAAGCTTATCTTTTCAGAATTATTCAGACAGGTACCTTGCAGTTATATCTGAAAAGATTTCAGTCCTCTCTGTTGGTATTCAGCTAGTGCCACTGTGAAATGGAGATGTGTTTGGCGGAAAGAGATTTAATTGAAGAAAACCCATTAAGTGTATTGTGGGGTAGATACAGTAATTTGGTAAGTTGAAGTGATTCATATGCATTCCTGATAATTTTAAGAGGCTCTTTATGCAGTGTGTGTAATTTGATGTTTAAGTTTTTGCTTGTGGAAGTGATAACCTGCAGATGTGGCTGACTTGCAGTCTGGAGTTAGAGGCTTTCGGAAAAGCTTCAGTGGGACGTTAACTATTGCTTAAGGTTGTGCAGAGAGCAGTAGGTTTCTATGAAGTCTTATGAGAGCCTGGATAAGCAAACACTCTGTTAACAGTTATAAAGGTGCTCTGGACTGAAAACCCTGGAGGAGCAGACTAATTTTCAGTTAAAAACATCTGAAGAAAGGTAATGGTTTGTACAAGTGGAATGTTTGGAAACAGTTAATTTAATTAATTCATGCGTCCTCTTTGCTTGTCTGAAAAAAGCTTTTAGAAAGGACTGCAGACATCTGCAGTGCTTTTTAATATTTGATGGGCTCGTACAATTCTCCTTACAGAAAATTCATGACCTGCTCTATTTCTGTGAGTCTGATTAGAAGAGGGCATGAGTAAAAGAGATTAGATGGATTCCTTGCCTTCCTATTACAATATAGCTATTGAGAGACAGAATCTTTTGTTGCACATTCACTGAAAGTGTTTTCTTCTCATGTCTGTTAGCTCTGTATCAATAGATAATTTTTAGGGATCCAAAACTGAATCGCGTTCTCCCAGGATGCTTGTTTTGCTTATGTTTGGAATAAATGCATTGGTAAGGTAGAGATTCACTGCCTGATGCTGTTCGGATTGTTATTGTCAAATAAGTTATTTTTAAAGCTTTAGCAAAAATCTGTGAGTACCACCTCAGCATGCCTTGAATATACAAAAAGGCTTTCAATGCAAGTAGGCGCAAACAAAACTGAATACTGAAGCTGTAACAGGCTTCAAAACGTGATGCTTTCAGATTGAGAAAATAACAAAAATATGAAGTAGTCTTCAGTCTGTGGATCCTATAAGCTTCCTGGTTGCCATGCTTACCTTAGCTATCCTCTCTCTCTAGCGAAGGGAGAATTACTGACAGTTGGTATCTCCTCCTCACATTGCAAAAACTACTTAGAAAATAGTCAGACTTCAGTGATCGTAAAGAGCTACAGAAGCCTACTGAGGACATTTTTTGTGATAAAGTTTGGTAAAAGGAGAAAATACACTATCTGCTGAAATGTTTCAAAAGAGCTATTTATTCATAGGAATTTTTTTTCTGAGCGAGTGAGAAGAATACTGGATTTACATGGTAAAATCCCCACTTCACAAAGCTGTTTACAGATTTTTTTTTGTACCCTATTTAGAGGTATCTTGTGTATATTGTAGCTACGAGATGCAACAGAGTTTTAGTTGTAGGGAATGTGGATTTTTGGTCCTTCACGTGACCGTGATATATACTTGCTAAGTATATGGTGCTCTATTTCCCAACTTTGAACTACCCAAAATCTTGTTAGTCTTAATTCTGCAGCTGATGACATCAGTTCTCCAGCGCTGATAACTGGTTGTTCTTAGTCAGTTATGGAGAGTAATGAAAATAGGTTGTTTCTTTTGAGGCTGGGCTTTGGTAATGTCAGCTGAGCATTATTTGAGTAGTTCAGGTAAAGGTATCTGTAAGAAATCCTTGTAAGCTAAGTGTACTGATTCATGGCATAGCTGTAATAGTAGCAACTTCTTCCCCTGGTAGAGCTAAAATTTTCTGTTAAAAATCCTTTTTGGGGGTGGGGTTTTTTTCCCCTAGTAGTCTGTCAGTGCTTGATAGAAGTTACTCAAACTGTACACGATGGCTTTCAAAGGAAAAGAGTAGTCAAATCCTGATCTGTTGGAAGGGGGGAAAAAAGAGATAATCCTTGTTTGTTTAAGAGGTGCAGTCTGGCAGTTGGATCAGTTGTGGGACTAGCTGGGGAAGGATTTGAAACTCTTGGTCTCTAGCTTACCTACCTAATTTGACTTAACTTTGAATGCTAAAAATTGTATGCTTTAGGGGTACTGTGTTAGGAGAAAAGTACATTAATGTGCAGATAAAATAGTTTTTCTGAAGTACTTGAAGAAAAAAGTGAAATACTCATTTTGGTGTGTGCCCCCAGTTCAATTCTGCGTATTCCAGTGTTTCTGTCACAAAGGAATATTTTATAAAATGAGGTTTAGCAGGTTAAATAACGGTGAATAGCAGAGTCTTAGTATTTCAAGTGAAGAGTTAAGTCCCTGACGTTACCTATGTGGTCTAAGCGACTGTGAGTTAGTTTAATATCCTTATACTTTGTCATTGGCTAGTTAGGAAAAAACCAAACCAAAAAACTTGACTGGCAGAACTTCTCTGCTTGTGTGCTGTGACTTCACTGTTCCTTATGCAGCAGTGCTGTTAAAAGTTTTCTAAAAAGAAGCTCAAACTTTATATGGAAAATATCGGCAGTTCTAAATATAGTGGCAATAGTTAAGACTCAGTGATGTTTGAAGATTTTTCTGAATGTTTGTCTGAATGTTTGCTGAAATTAGTGAATAATAATGAAGATGTGATGTGATGGAGAGCTTGTCATTAATGGTGAATAAATTGCATCTGTATGTCTAAAAAAAATTTGAGCTCTTTGCTTTTGAGGATCTTAAATTCAGTTTTTTTCCTTTAAGGAGTATCCACATTAAGAAATTACATTTTCTGGGAGCTCAGATGAGTTTTGAGGCTCGTGTGTATTGTTACTATCCCAGCAGCAACTGCTGGAAGTAAATGCTGGGGTAGCGATCATGGACAGTGCTTGCTATGTGCTAGGAGATTTGATAATACAGAAAACTCCATGTTTTTACTTCAAGTCGTCTTTTTATGAAGACAAATATGGAAACTTATTTTTCAGCAACAATAGCAGCAACAACAAAAAATCCCTAAATAAATCCAAAACCCAAACTGTTACATTTTTCTACCATTGGCAGTAAGCACTAATTAACTTCTGCTGTGCTTGATACCAGTCAAAACAGCATGTTAGTTGTGTATGATTAATAACATAAGAAAAAAAAGAAGTAGAACTAAATCCATTGACACTCTAATGCTGTTCACAGTTCTTTGCTGGGCTCTTGGTAAATACAAATACATACTGATACTACTTACTGTGTTTGGTAGTGCAGCTAAATAACGTGATCCAATATCAGCTTTTGTGAAAGTCCCCGGGATATGGGGCTGTAAGATTTTCTTGATGTTCATCAGCTTCTTGTCAGTATAGCTCTAGGCAGCGTTGGTGCCTGCCTGTGTCTTGCAACCTAGAGATCTTGACGGTGAATAAGTTAAACAACATGGTTTAGGAGATGGATAGCAACTTCTTTTAAGGATTTTTTTAACTTTCAAAAGTTTAGGTGATAGGAACTGAAATACCTGTTTTATAGGGTGGAGTTTTTTTATTCATTTTCTTTTCTGTGTATGAAAGATGCTTGTTAGAAAAGCATTTAACAGAGGCAGCCCAAACATTTCGTCTCAAACATAAGTAGCAGAGTTAAAAATGAACTGGGGTTCTTATGAACCCTGCTGTGTCAAAGTAATATTGTCAAGCTGCTAAAAGCATCCTGGCTCTGGAAGTGGAAAAGAGAAGTTTATACAAACTTCTGAATGCTCAGCCTATTCAGAATAACTTGGAACATTTCATTTTTTCAGGGACTTCAGCGGTTACTTGAAAGTACTTGTGTGCTGGGATTTGTGCATAAACTAAAGAAAGGGAGGGAGCTCTTCAATGAGAGAAAGAACATTACAATTTGTCAAAGTGTTGTTAATAAGCATGCTTAATGTTTAAGAAAAAAGAAATTCTCATCACTTGTGTGAATATAGATGAAACTACATACTTACGGGTGGAGTGGATTTGTTTCTACTGTGATAGCAATATCAATAATACTCTTGTTGCAAGGAGATTGGCAAGTGAATGGTCATGCTAGATTTTTTTTTCTTTAAGTGGACAGTATTTATGTGAGTAGTGTCTATTGGTACAACAGAGTAGCAAGATAAATATTGTGCTGCGGGCAGATCATTCTTGATTAGTAGGTTGTATCTGTGCAGAAGAGAAGACATAGATGTTGTTCATGATCTCTGAAGGTGAAATATTGATTCCCGTTGTGAATCATCTCTTACATGGGTAAGATTTATGTTAGTTTGAGAATCTTTACCTAAACAGTATTTACTACTGCCACTATCAGGACATGTACTAATCGTGTGGTTCAAGTGATCACAAGGACTTATGCATCTATTTTCAGTTTAATTTTACGGAGTTTTATCATTCTGGTATCCTCAACCATGACCTTCTATAAATAGGGATATGGCAAGTTAATTCACAGTAGTCATTGGTGTGTTAGCAAATGCAGAATTGATTTGTACGTAAGGTACTATGATAACTGTAATTCTGGTGACATTTGGAAGCAGAAGAATGTTCAAGTGAGAGTTTCCTGTGGCATCACTGCAGTGAAACTCCAAAAATAACTGGCAAGTGAGGTCAAGATCTTCTTCCAGGAAATCATATTGAAAAACATGATTTGCTAATGGGTATCCAGGGGCTGGGAATCCCATAACCCCTTTTTACTGGCTCTATGCCTTGAATGTCTGTTTTTTGGTGTGTCATCTAATTGAGAACACGGCTTAATGGAAAGTACAATATTCTCTTTTAAATATAGTTAGTTTTCTCTGGTCAGTGGGTATACCATGCAGCAGGCAAAGAGGTTAATAAATAAGGTATGTGCTATGTATAACAGAAGAAAAATCCATCTGTGTTCTGATCATGAACTCCCAATATGTTAAGAGTGTGATTTTTGGGGAAAAAATAGTACGTGCTATAGGGACAATCTATACTAAAGAACCTGTAAGTAAGTTCAAGCTTCAAATACTATAAAACAGCACTTTAGGTTTCTCTGAGAATTTTTAATAGTAAAGTCAGGATTTAGTCAGAAACCTAGTGCTTGAGCAGGCAGTTCCTGTTGACCTTTTCAAGCTCTAGTCTGTAACGTGTTTGTTGACCCAGCTGGGAGCTTATAAAACGAGGGAGGATGGTATTGTGACAGCTGACCTAAGCTATAGATGCTGAATTTTGTGATAAACTAATTCATATTTTTATGGTGAAGTTGACCAGAGGAATTAATTTCTTAATGTTTGTTTTGTACCATCTAGTGATGATGAAAACAATTGCTAACTATTATGGCAATATCAGTACTTCAGTTTAATAAATGAAGAACAACATAGAATGCTGGTAGAGGAGTGAAGAATACAAAATCATTTTCATATTAGTGAAAGCCTCTATTCATCAAGTTTGATATCTGACATAGCAGTATTTACAGAACTGCTTATTTGAATATTGAATGAGTGGTAATTGCAGGAGAAGCCCAAAGGAGGAGGTAAACAAGGATGGTATATTCTCTGCTGTCATTCGTGTGCGGGGGAGTCGGGTACCTCAATAATGAAGCTGTTGAGCAGTGTTTGAAGTGAGGCAGATAGTCCTTGTACCTATGTCTGAGATGCTACTTATGCTAAAAATGTTGTAGTTCAGCAGTCAATTAATATATGATTGTAGAAATCAATACTTAATTTTTTTAGGGTAAGGTAAATTAAAAGCTTTTTTATTAATAAGCACTTGCCCAGCCTTCTGAATTTTAAGTCTGTGTGAATGTTTTGCTTAAAGCAGCTTCTGTACAGGAAGTGCAATTCTGGCAAAACATCTGAGGGGGATCATGCAGATACAAAACTGAGTTGTTTGATCTTTGTTCATGATCTTTTTGGTTCATGATCTTTCATTCCCTAAAAGAACTGCCTAATTAATTGGCCTTAAGGGGCAGCTTATCCAGAAAAAGTGTGAAATGTCATGTCTCCAACTCCTGGTATTGATAAGTTGGCGGAATGCCAAGCCATAAGGACAGTCTGTATTTGGACTTTACTTGTAGATTAGTGGGAGTAGATGAGACTGGGATTAAGCATCTAAACCAGCATTAGGAAATCAGTGGGGCCTCTCCGCTTCATCTTCTGTGACTTAATTTTGGCTTTTTCCTGAGTGAATCTCCTCAATTATGAAGTGAAATTTGCTTTTTGTTATGGCAGATGTTAAAAATATTTTATTGGGTTTTAAAACTTTTAATGCATCCGTAAAACTGTGGAGAATTTAAAGAAATAAGCCTGGCTTACACAGTAAGTGCCTAGTTCTCATGGAAACGGGGCTAAAATCTTGAAAGATTCTGATACCGTATCAGAATGCCAAGCGTCATGTCCTTGAATCCTCACACTCAGATCAATCCAAGCTCAAAATATTTCTTGTGCTGTTATCAGGCAAGCATTAGTCATACTGAATGCCTTCAGATACTTGGTTAGAAAAGGTGCCAATTCCAGATGATGGAACGGTTTTCCCTTGGCTTGCAGGTTTCCTGTGAACCTTGAGCAATACGTATTTTGCTTCACCCCGCTGCTTCGCTGTGTGCTCTGTCATAGCGAGCGCCAACCTGCAGGCACGTCAGCTTGAAACCTGACGTTTTGTTTTTTTTAATAGGTCTAAGTTAGAGCTGATTTATTCAAGCATAGCACCGTATGAACAAGCTCATAGGCACAAGCTCATTCTCAGGTGTAAGCAGTGCCAGGTGTTGAGGAGCAGCTAAAAATAATAGTCAGACTTCTAACAATGGTATTTTTTCCTTCAGATGTGGCCAGCTTGTATGGTCCATTTCAAGTTACCATTTATCAGTTCTTTTGGAATTGGAGGCAAAATATTCAGTGAGTGAATCCCACTAATGGGTTTGCTTAAAAAGGCAAAACCTAGTTTTTTTGGAAAAAGGCAAGTAATGCAGCCTGTTAGCATCCATGCTAGGAAAAATAAAGCTCTTGGGTGAATCCCAGGTTAAACTTTCTTTGGTAGCATTCAAATTTTCTGTTGTTAGATTTTGAAACTTTTTCCATTCTGGTAACATTTCTCTCCTGCTCTTCAGATCGAAATAGACTATTTAAAAACCAGTGGCGCTTTTTCCCGTGGTTCTCCACAGTGTTTTCTTAGGCATTGTTCATTCTCAAAGAGGCATCACCATAGCAGCTGTCTCTTAGAGAATTTTGTGGCTCTGCTTGTGGATCAGTGAACAGTGCCATCTTGAAATGATGGATCGGAGCATGTTTTACATGTTGAATTTCAAAGAACACCTAATTAAATTTATTTATCACGAGGTGAAACGGTTTTGTATTTCCTGTGTCTTAAGTGGATTGTCATTTTGACTTCAATGTGAAAGTTTTGCATGAAAAAATTATCTTATTCTGGGGCAGCTATGGAACTCAGTAAGGTAACTACATGAAGAATCTGAAATGCTTCAGAGAAGGTCTCATTTTTGAACTTAAATTCAGTGCATGAAAGAATGAATGCAGTCATTTCCTCCAAGTTACAGTAGTGTTTCTACAGAACAATTGCTGTGGTTGGACTGAAGCATCATAGCAATGCACTGCCGTGCTGGTGGTGAAATACTGAATTCACTGCTTAAAACAAGTTTTCTGATCAAATCACTCACTGAAATTATTGGATCTGTAAGTAGAAAGAGGAAATGGAAATTTTTCTTGTAGTGTTAAAGGTGAGGAGCTTTGAGACAACATGGTGATTTTTACTTTGGAAGAATAAGCATGTCAAATAGCTTGATTGATAAAACTGGTGTTGTTTTTATATACTATTTAAAATGTTGCCCCCTTCTGGTTACTGACAACTATGAAAGTTGGGTATGGGGAGGAGTAGAATAAATTACATAAAAGTATCTGGAAAAAAAGAAAGCATGGTTTTTTTCTTTTTTTTTGCATTAGAACAAATGGTTTTTATGTCTTAAAATAAGCTAATACTTAAAGAACAGCTGAGTATAAGGAAAGCTTTGATGCACATATGAAGATGACCTCTAATAAGAAGAATTAACGTAGGGGAAGCAAGATTTTGCAGACTACCAGTCTCTTTTAGTATTAAAAATATGCATGTGACTTACTTGCAGTGGGTTATTTCTTTTCTTGTTAACTTCTTTTGACTCCTGGAGAACTGGCTGGAAGGAGAGGTGTGGCTGAGGGTCTCGTAGCTGTGTGAAGGAGTAGAGGCTGTATGCTGAAGTTCGGCTGCAAGCTGTGCTCGGCCTCCGGAGAGCTTGTATATTTGTGCTAATCCAGGAAAGATGCTAGGAATTTTTTGGAACAGAAGCTATTATTGCTTCTTAGAGGTAGCACTTGGGAGTAAGCGTATTCATAGCCAGTGCTGCTCCTTGGTGAAAATTTAAAGCTTTGCTTAGCTGTCTGTTGTAACACACATTTGAGAATAAGTGGAAACATTCAATATAGTAAGGAAGCCACTGTGAATGGCAGTTTACAACCTAACCTGGGTTTTGAATTAAGCAGAATAAATAAACATGATATGGCTTGCTTGCAACTTATTTAAAAAAAAAAAAAAAGACAGCCTGCAATGGCTTATTCTTATGTTGCTGTTGTGAAATTGTCTATTGCTTCAATGACCAGTAATAGAATTGACAAATGTAACCAGCAGTGCTGACAAGTAGCCACACTGGCTAGTTATTTCTAGTATGATACTACTGAAGTATTAGCAGGTTAGCATGCTTTGTTTCATTTAATGTGTGTTTTGTTCATCAGTTTAGGAAATGTAGCACCCGGAATAAAAAAACAATTAAGTTCTGAGTAATTTCAGAAACATAAACCACATGTGGATTACTATGGAAAATAAGTTGTAAGAACTTTGAAGGCTAATGGTGCTTTCCTGTTTAAAAAGGAACTGAGATGTAAGTGATACATGTCTAACATGTCCCTCCCCATACTTTTGGCTGTCTTCTGCTGTTAAGTTTCAATCCAAAGATAACTTTCATATACTGGTATGAATATACTGGGTGAATAAATTCTAGACAACAGAAAATGGTGGTGTGAGGTGTATCAGGTAGTCTGTACCTTCAGGCTTTTTGAGCTGAATTGTTTGTTTTCTCCCCTCTCACTTCTTTCATTATCAATATTTTTGAAATTAAAAAAATTTTAAAAATGGTAATGTGAAATAGAGATTTTTTTTTTAAAAAACAAGCAGCAACTCTTACCAGTAGATGGAGGTAATGAGATATGTAAGTCAAACTAGATTGTCTAGTCCTTTGAAGATAGAATACAAGCTAAGTGATATGTAGCAGAAATGAGAAGTGGTAGTTTTTCTCCATTTCATGGGACCTGCAGAAGAAATTAAGAGGCCTGTTTTTAATAGGACTGGAACTCAAAAAGCTACTGTGTAAGTATTGCTGCATCACGTGGATTTTCCCAGGTTTTCTCCTTTTTCTTCATGGTTTATGCAAGCAATGAGGATTCTCTAAGAGTGTTTTGGAGCTCTTCTAACAGTATGAGTCATGATGAGAATTGATTCTCTTACAGTTTGTCTTTTGGTTTATAACATTTCATCCTGCTTTTTAAAATTAGATTAAGGAAAGGAAACTGGTTTCGCTGAATCCAGGCTCTTAGGGTGCATGTCTGAGTTGCGTGAAGGTCGATCTCGTGGGACAAGACTCCGAGTCTTGTTTACAGTATAAAATCCTCTTGTTAACTTCAGAACCTTCCAATTATAACCCCCTTTCTCTGGTACTTAGATGTTATTAATCTAGCAGATGATAGCAATTGCAGCAGCATAGTGCTGCTGTTTTCTTAAAGAGCATTAGGACAGGTTTTTTTAAGACAGTTTTGAGGGTGACCCTATAAATTAAGTTTACTTGTTGCAGTTCCCATAGCTGATTTATAGCTAAAGAAATACTTGCAATCAGTTCTGTAAGTGAACAATTCTAAGTTGCATAGTTTTGTGAAGGCTTATAAAGGGCATTAAGACAGCTTGATGCATAATAGCTTATGTGCTGCACTGATGACTTTTGATTTGAAACCCTGAGATTATTCCACATTCACCTTATCTTGCTGCTGTGTAGGATGAGACTTGAGCCTCTGACTCTCTCAGCCACCCGTTTTAATTAAAAAATTATGAAGAGGTGTCAGTAGTAATGGTATTAAGTTGCAAGACTTTAGCCTCATGCTCAGTTAATGCTTTGGAGAGAAAGCTCAGGTTCCCGCTCTCCAACTTTTAAAACTGTTGCCATGAGAAGAGTTATGGAATGTATGACTGACACAGCTTAAAGGCCAAGGTTAAAAAAAAACAAACAAACAAAAAAAAAACACAAAACAAAACCCACAACAAAAAAAACCAAACCCAAACAAAAAAAACCCAAACCAAACAAAAACCCCACAAAAACAACAAATAAACCCCACAAAAACAAAACAACAACAAAAAAACACCAAACAAAGTTGAGAGATTTCAGACAGCAAGTGAGCAATATGTTTGAACATTCCCAGTTCAGAGATACTTTTTTTTTTAAAGAAAAAGTACATGTCTAAGGAAATGTCATTTCCCTAGAACTGTCACAAATTTCATAGGCATTGGCACTAACTCTTTTTTCCTTAAATGCAAAAGTAGAACTTGCCTTAAATTGACTGTCAGATGGCCTTGTGGAAAGTTACCACTGAAGATAAACTGTTTTATGGCATTTATGCACTGGCTGGGGAATAAATGAACTTAATATAGGCAGTTTATGCCTAGGAAAAAATGTATATGCATCTGTATTTCTCCTATCCTCTTGTTTCACAGCAGTGAAAATAATTGCAGGCTTTCTAGAAGCTTGTTTGTGCAAGGCCACATGGAAGACAATGACCTGAAAGGAGTGTTTGCTGATAGGGAAGTAGCATCTGGAGTCACTGGTTTGTGCAAATAACTTTTGTCCAGCAGGAAAAGATGTAATCCTGACTTAAGGATGCTTCTCTCAGCGTGGCTGTGCGTAGTCGGGGTGTCATTAATGCTCATGTTGTGGGGGTATCCCAGGTTGCTGTACCAAAACTATCTGGAGCAAGTAAGTGTATTGGTAGTTGAGAATGTCTTCTGTGGCTTGGTTAGTGGTGAAAGTAATACTAAAATGTCCAGGGTTCACACCTAGTGACAGTGGAGAGAGAACTTCTGAAGGAAGGAATTAAGGACTGGGTATGTGGAAGAACCTGGGTGTCCCAAGTAACTTCTCAAGTTAAAGGTTTGTGAATAGACACTGAAGAAGCCAAATAAAGCAAGCCTAAGTATCAGAAATAAAAGAATGGTATTGCCATAAAAACCATAATGCTTTCTCAAGTCTTCCATGCCAAGTGTTTTCTCTTTAGTGTTGTATCAGCTTGTGCATAGAGTAATAGAGCTAAATCCATGGAAATTTCCTAAATCATGTAATTCAGACTTGAAGGGTTAGTGTGCAAGGCATGGTGTAGAAATTCTGATTGCAAACTAACAGATTGCTTAATTTTGTTAGGTCAACTTTTTCTGTGTTTTGTCAATTCAGGTCTTATGTTTAGGGTAGGTAGGTTTAATGCTGCTAGGAAAAAAAGTAGTCCCTAATTATCTCAAAGGAGGACCTTGAATTTGGTGTAGGTTTGGGCTGATGCTTCAATAATTGACGTCTCGGTGCATGCTTGGTGACTATACCTGTTTCTGAGCTCGTGCTGTCAGCTCAGCTAAAGAGAGGACTTGTGTCCCAACTTGCCTCATCTTAAAACTGTTTCAGCTCTGGCTTTTGATGTAGTCAAAATAACCCCAACTTTTGTTTTGTGCTTGTTCCAGTTTCTCAAGCTTTATATGAACAGTAATTTTATCTATAACAATTCTGGTTTTATAATACTTGTTAAGTCTGTAAATTTGCATTGACAGATTAGAACTGTGAGGTGTGTTGACCATTAATCTGAGGCCGACTAAAGTTGGTTACAAGTTTTATTTCTCACTGCTGCTAAATAATGCTGAGAAGTTCCTTGAAATGGTCACTTGAATTTTAAAACCATACTCTGATTCGAACAAGGCTAGTAGTTAACTGTACAGATACAGCCGTATACAGATGCAAGAGCTGAGCTCAATAGTTTCCTTCTCTTCCCTGCATAGCCGGGAGAGCTACAGGCAGTGCATTACATGAGAACAATTGTGGCAATGTACCTTCCAAATCCCCGGATTTTAAAACCTTGTGTATGCGAGGATTGTTAACCGAATGTGCCAGGGTCCTTTCTCCTTTGTTTTGGGGGAGAAAGCTTGTAGAAGACAACTGGTGACTGTTGTAAGGGAGAGGTTGCAAGATAAAAATCTGAAGGGAAGAGTTTTTGGCAGGGTGCTTTTAGAGGAAAGCTGGTGTTTTGAGAAGGGGCTTGAGGATGTAATGGTGGGAATTACAGGATTTGGAAGAAGGCAGGCTTTAGGGAAGGCAAAAATAGGAGAGTTGGGTCACTAGCATTTGTCTCAAGTGCATCACTAATTTTAAATGGGTTTGGTAGCAGAGCAGGGACCTAGGTGTATTTTGCATTTGCACCAATGGTTTTATAAATGTTATTTTGCTTATGTTTACAAATTAATGTTCTTAGTGTCTATTTAACATGTGAATGTAGTTTTGTGTATTTTAGGGGAAAATAAATCTTAACGCTGTAAACCTAGAAAGTGAGATAGCAGAGGTCAGTAGTGGTTTGTTTTCAGGTGCTAACTTTATTCTCCTGTGCTCACTGCATACAGGAGGTAACCTGAGGTATTATTCTCTGGGTATATCCTATTTCTTTGGCTGATATTTTCAGGGGCTTGTGGATGTAAAATCCCATTGCTTTTAAAAGATCCCCTGTGAAATGTCTAGTTTGATGGTTAAAATTAACAGTGTAGAATGCTTGCAGATCCCTAGAGGTCACGTTTCTATTCCTTGTTGGCTTGATAATTGCTCCGTGTTGCGTTATGGTTGTAAATATCTCCAAGTTGATAAGGAGTTGTGAAGAGGTCCCGTAAACAGATGTTCCTCCCGGTCCACCTGATTAAACCGCGGCATGACCAGCGCAGGCTTCCCTTTCCTCCGCCATCTCTGTGGCCCCTCAAAAAAAACTCTGGGTATTTGCTGTAAAGAACAAAGGGAACAACTTTAAATGTATACTCTGAACATACCTGAAGTCTTCATGGTATGGCATTGTCCTTTAAAATAGGTGTTGGGAGCTGAGTTGCTTTTTGTATATATTACATGTGTACATGATTTCTCTTCTACCTTCAGGTCAGTGCATTGTTTACTAAACAAGGGAGTAAGGACTTGCAGTACAACGAAGAGGAGTTCCCTGCATAGGAGCAAAGGTTTTGTGTTGTCTATATCAAAACTTTTGAAAAAACAAAGTAAACAGATTACGAATTGTCCAAAAGAGTATTTGCCTCCAAGTCCTAGGTTTGCCGCAAGAAATACTGTCCTGTGGCTAGGGAGTGGTTCTCATTTCTTTTACTTGCTGCTCTAACTTCAGAAATTTTCTTCAGTCAACTCAAATGTGTGAGAACTAACTCGTGGTATTTTAAATCAGCCTAACAAAGTGATGGGAATGAGCACCCCAATATTGATGTGATAATTGTTGTCCATTTTTTATTCAGGAATGACTGTTGTATTCGTATATACTTGGATTGTTTTTCAGACTAGTGTTGCAAATATTCTAAATTCTGTTACGTGAAATTAATGATTCTATATAATCTTAAGACTGGATTTAATACTAAAATGGAAGGTACCATGTTCCTGTTTGGCAATCACCTTGGTGGCTGTCATAGTCATGAAGATGCTGTATGGAGACGTCTGTTGACTGTGGTGATGTTAATTAAATGGAAGTAGTAAATGAACCTGAATGTGTGGTATGGTCCTAGAGAAACAAGTAAGACTTCACTCTGTTTTAATGAAACCGTGGTCAGGTCACCCACTTAGAGCCTCCACTTTCTGATGGGGGAAGAAGAACCGATGGGGGAAATCCCACTGTTGGAGTTTCGATGCTACAGTCCATAAGCTGTCAGTGTGTCTCAGATGGGTAATAGATTTTCTTCTGAAATCACACTGTAGAGGATAGAAACAGGCCTAAAACAGAGGAGCATAACAAGAATGAGTGTATTTTGATGTCTCTGTGTCTTCCTGTGTACTGTCACTCAGATAAATGAAATAAATTACCTTGTGCTTTGGGTACATGTGATTAAGGCCAAGAATTTTATTTTCTGTCAGTTTGTCAAAAGAAAGGTAAGAAAAATGTGTATATTCTCCAGCCTATTATCATTTGCCTTCAGGTTGTATTGAAAACATCTGTGTACCATTACATGTGATAGGTAAACTTCAGCTTATCAGCCAAGAGCATCATCTTGTTTTGTGGAATGAATGTTATATTTTAGCTTAGTTTCTGGCTTTGTTTCCACGTGGTGGTTTTAAAACTGGGGCACAGATGCACCTTCAGCATATAATGCATGTGCATAATCAAAAGCACTGGTTTGCAGTAAATAATTCATGTCAGCTGGGGCACTTGGTTCTGATAATGAGATCTCAGGGGCTTGGCTCCTTCCAGATGATATATGAAATATTCTTTGCTGTTAGTTATTCACACTGACAAGTACTTAGTTAGCAGCTAATAGGATTTGTGTGTTGAGGGGAAGGAAATTCCTTAAGTTTTCTAGTTGCTTCTATACTTTCTTGATGTCTCTTTTTGCTGTCTGCCTCAGCTTTGAGCAGCTCTGGCTGATTAAGACTTGGAAGGACAAATGATGACCAACCCTGGGTTAAAATCTTTAGGAATTTCTTTCTTCCTTCCAATAAATCCAAATTATGTTTTTATTGACAACCTGCTCCTTACAAAATCTGTACAGAAATTCTCCTTGAAGAGGAGGAAAGTTGACAGACCAATACCTCTCCACATATCTTTCCATACTTTCAGAGGGTCATGAAAATGTTGATGGAAAAAACTGCATCTATTTACATATCCATTAGACTTAGGAATATGGAGCTTTGGTCCTCCCTTTAGGCAAACTTTGGCAGGACAAATGAAGTACTTTGTGTTATGTTCCACAACTGCTAGCGTGTTGAGGTAAGAAACTGTGAAGTAAGCTTTTGTTTTCAACTGTTGGCATGTTTTTCTTACCAACTTTTGGGCAAGCAAAGCGATGAGTAACAACATTTGCTCAAAAACTGTTGATACTCGTGAGCTTTCAAGTCAGCTGTCCAAAACTCTCATAAAAGAGGCTGATACAAGGAAGGATTATTTGGGAGCAGGTCATGGTAAATGTTCTACCCTAAACCAGTAAGGATGGGTTTAGCATTTGAGCTGATGCTTTGTAAGTCTGTCTCCAATTAGGAATGTCAGATTCTGTGTGTATAATAGCAAACATAATCATTGTAGGTTCCCCACCCTATTGTTTCGGTGACTAAAAATTTTGTATTTTTATTAAAAGCTGTTATTAGTCAAAAATCTTCCTTAGTGAATGTGTTTAACTGGCACCCTTCCTTAGTGCATAGTACTGCAGTAGTCCTGACAGCTTCTGTAATTAATAGCAAATTAGCATATGACTGTGGTTTCTGCTGAACCTTATCCCATCTGCTGCTCATGACGCTTGGTTTGTCAGTCTCCTGTGCATGGATCTGCTGAGGGTATTAAAGATGAGGTTCGTGTTTTTCCTTTCCAGAATATTTAAAATGTACACCATGTAAGCGGGCAAAAAAGAGAATTTTTTTTTTTGTTAACTTCTGTTAAAGAATTGTCATCCGCTTTGTGCTCTTCGGTGTGCTGCCTTGATAACAAAGGTTAAAAGTGGTCTTCTAGGAACTCTCGTGATTCTGTGCTTCTCTGCTGTTTGTCACGTTCATATCTGTTAGCTGTTGATTTAATGCCATCATATACATATGTCTTTGGAACAGTAAACCGAAGTGCATGTGGAAGTGCAGTTCACAATAGCACTTCCTTACAGGTTATTACAGTGCTTACAGTGACTTTTTTTTCAGTTGCTCTTTTCTCTCCTGTCCTTTCTCTTGATTTAGGCTCTCCTTACGAGTCTAATCTATATTTCCAGGACAGTGGTGTTTGTAAGTACATACTGCAGTATATGTAAGGGCACACAGAAGAGGAGGTGGACCCAGGGAAGGTGGTTTGGTCATTGTTTTAGATCAAGGCGTGGAGTTTTTGATCAGTTGTCTGTAACTGCTGAGGCTTCAGGTCAGCTGAGGTCAGTATGGGGAAACCAACTCTGGTGTTTGACCTTGAAAGGAAGAATAAGACTCTTAAGTCTTCTAAGATGGAGAGAAGAAGAATGAGTTTGTTACAAATGCAAGGTATTTGAGGGGACTTTCCTCAGCATCTGCAACTTGAAAGAGAAAAATGGAATATATGCCTGATATGTTAGATTCACCTGTGCTATAAAAAGATGTGATGTTTTTCTTGAATGTGGAAATATCCTGTGAGCTAATACGTTGCTTGCATGCAGGTAGCTTTGTGGTTTTGCTATTGTAATAGGAAAAAAAGTGCTGGAGGATGGGTTGCTTTAAGAATAAAGACAAAGCTGGATGTGAAGGGATAGCTCAATTTATGTAAATAACTCGCCTTTATTCTTGTAATTCTGTTATCCTGATGAGCTTCCATATTCTCAAAGGAAGTTGTCAGTATTCCATATGTATGCTGATGATTATTCACTGTAAGTGTTGCTTTTGCAGCAAAGTAACCCTGGTGGGAATGATACAGACACTGCTGTTACAGTGAGGATTTCACCTATGATTCTTGCTTGAAAGAGAATTGTGATTTTTTTTTTTCTTTCTTCCTTCCAAGCTTTTCCGTTAAAACCTGTGCTATGGTACTTTTTGTCTGAAAATAATAATATTTATTGTAAAATATTTTTTTACCAGAGAACTTTTGTGAGCATATATGGCAAGTGAAGAGAATAAAAAACCCTGTAGGTTCAGCTGTTTTCTGCAGAGAATGAATTAACAGAATAAGAACGCATTCTGTTTTCATGTGAGCTTAACATGGAGTGGTCATATGGGTTTCTGCAGAAGTGGGTCAAAGCTATTTTTCCTCTCTGTCTCCAGCCATTAAGGGAAAAATTGGGCACCTGGCTTTCTAATATGCCAGGCTTTTTATGTCTATTTTAACATGCCTTCACCACAAAAAAAGAAAAGCCCTTTCAGCTCATTCTCTCACTCTTAGAAGAAGTGTAACTTTAGAAATTGATGGACACATTTTGAGAAACTGGTTTCTGGTTCAGTTAATGATGAAAGTAAATTTTACTCCTAAGAGGTAAGTGATAATTGAATACATTTCAGCTAAGGCCAAAAAAAACATTCTAGGGACTTGGAAGTGGTCTTGAAATTGAACATACAGCTGTGCTTATAGAGCAGGCGCCCTATGGGATATACACATGACCATGGAGCGGAACTAGGAGAACCGAAGCAAAATTATGTCAAGACTGTGATAGAAGCTGGCTTGAATTTTTTTAAGGTAACTTAAAAAACAGCACAAGACACTTGAATTCTGGCCATCCAAACTGGTTGAAACCAAACTCATTACCAATGCGGTCAACTGTTGTTTGGAAAGGGGATGAGAGATAACAGCACTTCAGAAGGAAATTACAATTAAGATACCAGGCATGTATGATGAGTCTCTTAGGAACATCTACCAGATTCTTGTTTTATTCTGTTTCCCTCTGCTTTTGGAAAGATCTCTGAGCTTTTCATGGTTACATAGTTCATGTGCTGCAGCAATATGGTGAGTTAGAGGTGAAATAGTACTTTTAAGGTGTTGGTTTTGAGTAAATTCAGTGCCGCTACTCATCCATGGTTTGCTAGTATGTTTTCAGTAAGGCAAGGTGCTTGACTGAGCATTAAAATTATTTTCAGTACTAACTTGAGTGCCTCAGGCTCTTTTACTCTTCCCCTGCTTCCTTGTCCCTTGCCTCAGACAACTGGTACTGTGTGAGTACTAGTAAGGGTACAAGAGGCTTCTGATGTTATTAAAGCAGAAGATGCGTGTTTATTTTTAAAACCATGCATAGTGGAGAAGTAGCACCTGTTGTTTTCTTGGGAAATAGGATAATAATAGTATATTATACTTCAGAGGTAACTTCATTAGAAAGCAACTAGGTGTTAATTTTTTAAATAACTCGAACCTGTTGGATGAAATGATATAACTATAGCTGTATGATCCCTGCTTTGTTATTTCTTGAACATTCCATGCTCTGTACAAGCTTCTACTGTCGTTTATGCTGACTTATTTAAAGTATAATATTCACCTCCTGAGTTGTTCCCATTACAGCTCTGGGGCAAGGGAAGCAAAGAGCCTCCCTTTCTGCTACCCATTTGCTCTTGTGAACAAGGCTGAAGTATGAACTGAGAATCAGAATGGTTCCTGTCTGTCCTGTATGGATCTATAGACCAAAGCAACGGGTGTCTTAAATTGGTTACTTCCCTATCCAGAACTCCTGTGCGGATTTCCTCTTACTAAAGCACTTGGGAGCCAAGTTGCCAGGTTTAGTATTAGTGAAATATGTGTAAGATACATTGTCTGAGTACATTATTTTGGATTGGATACTCCTTTTCCAATGCTATGGGCTGTTCAGGTAGATTTGTCTTTGGAAAACATATAAATACACGGAGAGTGAAAGTAATGTGGGAGGCATATATAAACAGTACTGGTGTAACTTGTAAAATTAATGCAGAATATTTGTGTAATTTTCAGACTTCTTTGTACTTCATTTGCTATGAAAGAAACATGAAGATGTGGTTGTGATAAAAGCATTTATATTATCTTTAAAAGCGATCTGCTTCAGCAGGTCATCTGCGAATAGCAATAATATTGGTCTGAAATAACTGGTTTAAAATCCAAGCTGTACTGTGTTCCTCGCTGCCTCCAAATGTACATTCTCCAAGATACTGTGGGTATGTTTTATTTTGCATGTTGTTTCTTTTTTACTTTTTTTTTCAAGGCTTCTTTCGGTAAAAAGTTTGCTTTTATCTGTGCAAGACAACCTCGTTTTGGGATATTTGCACTCAGATTTGAAAATTCAAGTGTTGTAGAAGCTCTGAATTGAATCAGACTTCACCAAAATCTATACAAACAAAATTATTAATGCCTGTCTTCTGAATCAGCTTATGGGTGGGTAGTCTGTAAGATCATGTCTAGCTGGTGCATTCCTAATATTGGCCCCGGCTTCTTGTGCTGTGGTGAAAAGCAGCATTGAAGATAGCAGGTCCTTTCTCTTAAGGTAGGTTTTCACCCAGTGTCTAGGTCTCTTCTTAACTCTGTTGAGACACTGCTACAAGCCTCATGGCTCTGACAAACCGCAGAATTTGAATACCTGAGCAATTTTCTTAAGAAATTCTGTTCATAGCAAGGATTACGGAGCTCCCTAGTCTGCAATTTTTAAACCGAAAGCTTTGTTCGACTGGCTCTGACCTTTTGAAGGCTTCCTTCTTTACCAATGAAGACATTTGCTCACAAAGATTGCTGGCTTCCCCTTTCTACAGTGGTACCTCCTCAAGGTGTGGACCATACCTTAATTGTTTGTCCTCTTGGAGGATGGATGCTGTCCTCAATTACCTGTACACAAGTGCTGGGTGCCACGGGTACGTAATATAGTTAATGCTTTGCCTCTTAATCCATTTCCTCATTCTTTTTTCAGGGACCTGTCAAATCTACTTTGGGAGGCAATGGCTACGGTTATAGCTCTAAATAGTCACAGAACTGTATTTTATGGAGGGAAGCAAAGGGAAAGAGGCTTTTGGAGTCATTTTCCAGTGATATTAGAAGAGGAGGACAGACTTGCTTTGGATTCAAGAAAACTGTGGGTATTTGCTCATTCAAGTCCAGAGTGCTGTCAGTGCTATCACTGGCTGTGACAGCATTGTGTGGTTTCCATCTCTTGACATTCAGCGCGTTGGTTTCTGTGGTGCAATTTGACTGCCTTGGATGCAGCTTAGGGGCTCAGGAGTGATGAAAGTAAAAAGTGAAAATATGTAGCATAGTTTGAAGGCATGTGCTGATGTTGTGCATAACTATTCTGCACTTGTTGGGCCAGATCCTGCCTTCCTCAGAAAGGTATTGGTACTTAAGTGCCTGGAAAAGCCTTTTTTGCTAGATTAGTAAGGATTTTCCTTATCAAGTTGACAGAACCAGCAGTTTGTGCAGCGCATTCCTTTTGACTTCAATCACAAGCCAGCATGTGAGTTCGTGCTCTTAAGAAATGATTTTTTCTCTGTAAGCTGAAGCTTTCGGTTCTGTTAAAAGCTGCTGCTTCAGTTCTCAAAGGCTTGTGTGGCCGAAAAACAGGATGATACTGCCACAAAACTCTTAAACAGAAGAGTTGCTGTCAGAAAACTGTTGACCTTCCAAGAAACTTTTATCTCCTTTTGGATTTAAATAGCAATGGCCTCTTTTTGGAACCCCTGAATAAATTGAAGAGCTCAGTTACTTAAAGCTAGAGGATCCACTTCCAGAACTTCCTTAAGTAATCTCCAGGATTAGAAGTAGTGCAAGTCAACCCTTTTCTTTCAGACGTAGAAAAGAAAACACCACTTTTGCTCCATGGATAGCCTCTCTGGGCAATATGTCGTCTTGAACGTGTTCCTGAGCACCTGGTGGAGTTCGACTTCTCCCAAGCTTAGAGAAGATGAGGATGTGGCTATGGTAACGCTTGGCTTGATAAGAAGCTGGTCCAGTCTTTGCTTTGTCTACCGGTGCAATTGGCTGGAAGTCATCATTGATTCTGTCCTGACCTGCCTCTTTAGGACTCATTTAGGAGGCACACAATAATTCCATCGTGACTTCATGCTGGGTGGATGTTGGTGTCAGAACACAACATTTTTGATAAGATGCATCCTGCCAATGAATCTTCTACTCTACCTCTATATTAAAAGGGCCTGGATTTTCTAAGTCTGATGTTTTAGTGGACCTTTATCTCCCTTGAAAGTCTCATTCCTTTTGGTAAGATTGTACAGTGGTAACTAAAAAAAAAAAAAAAATTCTGTGGTGATTCAGGTCTCGTGTTATTTGAGGTACCTATAGTTTGCCTTGCTGACCTTCCAAACCACAAGGTAGCTAATTTCTTTTCTGTGGCAGGTAGTAAGAGCTGTAGCCAACAAATTTGGAGTTCTTGGCACTGTGAGTAAGCTTTTGGCCTTTGCAACTTTGTGGTGATTTTTATTCAACTGAACAGATAGGGCTGGAATTCTGTAGGGACTGTGAAGCCTTACTATTTTGCAGTTGATTATAGCCAACTACTTGGACCAAGCCAGGTTTAGAAAAGTTACAAATTTTTCAGATGCCTTGGCATGCCCGTAAGAAATTGTGTATGTAAAATGAAAAATGTGTTGGTGCTACCCATTCAGTTTTAACTCTACATTTAATATCACTATTTGAAGTAATAAGGGATCTTGTTTTTAACCGTGGTTTTTTTTGTGGACTGACTATTGTATATTGTTTTCTGCATGACCATAGGATTTTTTACACTTAAAATCATTTCAGGAAGGAATTGGTCTGAACGGCATTTCCTTTGTTCTGTAGCAGGTACTAATTCATCCATTATACCGCAGCGGGAAATGCTTAAGTAGTATTAGGATGGGGGGAATGTCGTATTTGGATCCCATCTGGTGCCTAGCTGAGTGTGGTAAGAAAGGTCATTCTAGGTAAACCAACGCACACATCCTATTTAGGATAAATGGTACTGGTGACATGTTTTTTCCTTGTTGATAGTACTGTATATTGGAAAGATGATACTAGTTTTTAGCTGGGAAGTGAAAGCATATATATGACTGAGGTCCAAAGGCTATTACAGCTGCAGAAGCATTTTAGTTTGCCAGCTGAATGAAATATCGGGAAGTCATGCTTCTTTTGTGACTTGACCTCCATTTGTGGGTTTAGAGAGTCAGCTCAAAGCGTACTCTGATGTGAAGACTGGGGAGGGAGGAGTTGGACTCCAAGTAAAGCTGAATGTTGCACTACTCTGTTATTTCAGGTATAGTAGTTTAAATACCAGGTTTGTCAAGAACTGGCTTTTATATAATTTTTTTTTTTTTTTTAGCTCTTCAGTGTATGGTGGTTGTCTGTAAACAGTGATTTGCCACAGTGCTGTCAGAAAATTGGGAGCAATGTGTTGTGGTGAAGGCTTGGTCTTTCACATGCTGTTGTTGATGTCCCAGAAGAGCTAGCACAGAGCTGCTGAAGCTGATGGCTGGCAAAATGTCTGGGCTACTGTGAATCAGAAGTTGGGAAGTAATTGGGTTTTTTTTGTCTGGAAAACAGTGAGAAGTAGTCAAATACAACATTTCATGAGACCAAATGTACTCTTTCCAAAGCATAGGAGCCCAAATTCTCCTGGAACACACCTACATGTTTCATGTAATGCTTTTGACAGCGGTACCTCTTAAGTAAGGTTTTGCCTGGATGTGACATTAACTGCTATTATGTTAGTGCAGTGTAGTTTTAAGAAAGGTGGCTGTTTGAAGTCAATATGTATTATTTGAGAGTGACTTCTGAAATGCAACATTTTGTTTCCTATCTTTAGGTGTATGTGCTTGGTTTGACCATAATGCCTACAACCTTAATGCTAGTTGTGTTTATAACATGTTGTTTGGGGATTGTAAATAATTTTGAAGCAGCAGGAGTGACCTACTTCTTAAAAGCATTTGCCTTCTGGCTGTTTTGCAGATTCTGTGGATTCCTAGATCCCTTACATGTAAAGGCAATCTTCTTTCAGATTCAATGCTATACGAAAGTCAAAATAAATATGATATTAAATATTATGCAGCTAAAATACTGCTTGTTTTTACAGTGGTTATTATTGTACTTCCTAAACATGTTCAGCACAGAAGCAAGTGTGGCTTGAATAACAACTGCGTAAACTGTGTGAATTACTTTCTTGAGTACAGGGAATAATTACAAGCAAAATCTTCGTATAACAAGATTTCCTTTACTGCTGTTTTAGGTCATTACCACTTCTATTTAAGACTAGTGATTTTCTATTTCTTGCTAATTTGATAACTTTACCAATACTACATTTCATGACACAGACTTACGACTTAAATAGGCTGGGTTATCATAAAATACCGAATTTTGGCTAGATGTGACATAAGATTCCCAGTTCTGCCCTAGCTCTGCTCCTCTCCCCCCATTACTTCTTCCCTGCTTATCGGTACTTATTCATGAGTTCATGCCGTCATTTCTGGGGATATTTTGCTATTTCATATTTTTATTTGAATTTAAGTGCACTGTTCCTAGTGAATTTAGGCCATAATGAATTCCTGGGGAAGCCACCCTTCCCTTTCACAACATTTTTGTCTGACATTAGGGCTATTCATTGAGTTTGAGAAGCTTGTGTTTTAAGCAAGGACTTTTTTTTTGCAAAGAACGTAATTTACCCAGTTAAACTAGTGTAAGGTATGGAATGAGGTATGTTGTCTAACGTAAAACAATAGGGATGAGGTAAAAATTCATAGCATACTAGAGGTCTAATTATATCATAAGGAAATGGAAAATGTTCAGTAGACCTCAGAGTACTCGAACATGACTGAAATTGTGAAGTTACCCTAAACAGGTCTCAAAGAGATAATTGTTTTTAACTATTGCTGAAAATCTCTAAGTAAACCTCAAACAATGAAGTTAAAATAGAAGACAAGGTAAAGAGACCTGGTTTTGTTATCAAAAATGCGAAATTGGGAGCAAGTCTTTTGACTTGTTTCTAGTTAGAATGATTTTCTAAACTGTTGGACATGAGAAAACATTTACTTTGAAAAAGTAATGGGACTTGATGCTTTTGTTCACATCTCTCAGAAGAGCTGCTGATGTTTTAGGACTTAGTTTTGGTTTCTTTTTGCTACCAGTACTGCCATCTGCTTGGCTTTCTGGGACCATTGGTATTGCTGTTTTGCACAGAGCTGTCCCACGCAGCTGCTCCGGGAGCCCGCAGACTGGTGAGAAGGAAGGATGGGCTCTTTCCCAAGCTTGTTAGAGAAGCAGTAGCAGCTCTTTTCATAGAACAGTCTATCTGTTTACTAGGTCCTCCAGAAAAATGAAATCTTTCAAGACAGGGAAGCTCACTGAATTATGATGATGATTTTGATTTTTGAAATCGTACGTTCCTTTACTTTTCGATACTTAAATGGGTTTCAGAAGATGAAGTGTGTCTATTTACTGCTCACTCAGATTACTTCTGAAAAATGAATCCTAATCATACCTTGTCATATCACCAGTGAAGCCTCAGAAAGCACCTTCAGCCTTAGCAGTAGGCAGAGGAATAAGAACTTTAATTTACATTCCTTTCAGGACAAAGTTTAAGGCCAGTTTTGTAGCGTGACCTCTGGGCTGAACCTCTGCGCTTGCTCGCTCTCCATAGGTGTTTAGTATCATTTATAAAGATGTTCTTTATTAGGCTGAAAGCTGGAGTCGCTTCAGATTCTTGGGCGCGGGAGTCCGATCTTATCAGTCGCTTGTTTTGCTTCCTTCCCTTCTTGGCCCTCCCTCCCCGCCAGCCTCTCCTCTGTGCAGGCTGACCCAAGGTCTTCCAACAGGCAGGTCTCCTGCTTGGTTTTTCCAGACTGGCACTTTTGTGATTAAATGTCTGAAGCAGAACTATGTGTTGCTCTGGTTTGCAGTTGCTCCAGATACCTTCCTCCTCTTATTCCTCACCGGGGCGGTACTTTTCTACAGTAAACAGTAAGGGAATCCATTTTTTCAAGCTTTGGTTTCACAACGTTAGCTGTGTCATGTTGGCTAAAACAACTGTACTCGGAATTTATTGGGCTTGTGTTTTGTCACTTAATTTTAACACTGACATGGCGTTCGCTATGCAGAAGATAGCAAATCTTGGAATTTAACTTGTACTTAAGAAATTGTTCTCTCAAATTGATGTAGGAATATCTGGGACTCTTACCCATTGTTCAGCACCTGATCTTGGCATCTGTGTGCGTCCGTGGGCACATGTTAATATATTATTTTGGTTGACAGATTCTCAGATTTGCCTTCCAGCAAGTGCATGTCTTTCTGCAAGCTTTTTATTCCTGTTCAGTGTTTATCAACATACATCAAATTCAATTGTCTTTCCTGTAGACAATGAAAGAGTGTCACTTTTGTCCCTTGTGGCTGGCAAAAAGAGCCGTTGTTCGGGGTTCCGGAGTGTACTTAAAACGTCTTTTTAGTTTTCTTTTCTTTTTTCTCACTTCAAATTTTGATGATTTTATATTTTTAGGAAAGAATGATAGAGAGAGATACTTTTCCTGCAGTTTTTCTTCCTCTGCAAATACTTTTGAAAGCTTATTACAGTAGGGTTAAAGGTCACTGGGGGGTGGGGTGGGGTAATTGTTGTGCTGGGTAATCGTTTTTCTTCTGTCTGGGTATTACGAACAAAATGGGAAGCTGTTCTATTAAGCTTCACTAAGAGAATTAAAATCACTTAGTTACAGGGAAGGGAACCTAAAAATGTTCGCTGCAGAAAATCACTGCAAAACAGTCTTCGGAAGGGCTGGCAGGAAGGACAGAAAAAAATACTTAACTTTGCTGAAAATACATAAAATACCTGAAAAAGAAATGAATGCTCCTGGACCTCCATGTGGATAAGGAAGTGTAGAATTGGTTTCTGTTTGAATGATGGACAAGGAACTGAGAAAGCCATTTTAGGCAGCTGATGTATTCATCTGAACGTGGTAGCTGTGGATACTCAGATGTGGAATACTGTTACAAAATACACATACAAAATATCATTAGATGGGAAGGTCATACCACTCTTTCATTTTCTAGCAGGCACGTCAGTGTATACTTTCCGGTCCCTTGGTGCTTGCTGTAGCAATGTTTGAACTGCGGGAGAATCTCAATTACCTGCAATGTTCTGGTATTGCAAAAACCTGCCTTGAAGGGCTGATCATACAAAATGACATATAAATTGCTTTTCCTGCCTTGTTTGAAAAAAAATCACTTAAGACCAGAAATATTCCATTGTACATGTGGCTAAGTGTATGCACTTGAAAAAAGTCCTTGGGATGCTAGGTGATATCATGTAACATTGCAAAAGAATGAAGGTCAGATGATAGTACGTGGCTGTAACAAACGTAGGAAAGATGGCTTAAGGGGTATTACCACGATGAACACTGGAAAATATATGTATGGGTGTTGCCATGACGAGGTAGTTTGAGTCTGTTGGGAAACAGACTTTTACTGCTTTAACTGAACGGTTGTATCTGTCTTACAGTTTGGCTGGAAAAGCAAACAAGAAATCATTGTATCAGTGTTATCAATTGCTATCAGTGATAGCAATCTTCTTGCTGTTCTAGAGTTTCTGATACATAAATTGGAAAATGTAAAAATGAGATTTTTTTTCTTTTTTTTTGTTCTGGCAGGTAACCTACCTATTTGAAGAAAATGGATGCTTCAGCTGAAGCAGCTACTTGCTAAGAGGCTTTTTTTGTGCATATCAAGTATTGGAAACAAGTATTTCCCACAATAAATTGGATGGTAGATGAGCATGGGTTCATGTTGCTATGCTTGTAGTATGGATATGTTTTTTACATTTGTTTGGAAAGAGAGCGAACTGAAGATACCTGTAATATCTCTAGATACGCAAGTATCTCCTTGTGTAAAGCTCTGAAAGGGCTATGAATTTAAGTGACGTGTCTTTCAGAGAAATGTAAAATATGTTCTTGTGCTTTTCCAAACAAAATATCGGTCAGGTTTTTTTACCTATGGTTGGAGCATTTCAGAAAGGTTAAGGTGTAAGATTTACACTCTGAATTGTGGTTCAGTTGGTATGTTTTGCTACCTTAGTTGATGGTTTTATTGTTATGCGCAACCGTAAGCTACTCACTAAGCCATAGAAACACTTGTCTTCCCAGTGAGTAAGGTCACCTTTCCTTAGGATGATAATACTGCTTCCCTATATCGTGTCATTAGGTGTTTCTCTAAATGCTCGAGACAAGTCATGTCCTGCCACCAATGGATTTATATAGCATGAAACTGCGATGCTTTGACTGAAAACAGTCTAGAAAAAACAAAATGCAACTGAAGCTTTTGGATAGATTTTTCTTGACAATGATAATGTTGTTAACACTGTTAACAACATACGTCCAAAGCCTGTATAAGGCTGGTGGTGTTTGTCCCCAAAATGCAGTGCATTAGCAGAAAAGTCCTATCTAGAAGTTGTCCAATGCTACAGGCTTCCCCTTTTCTCCTAAAAAACCATAAAGGTACAGGTGTTAGTTAGCCCCAGTAGTAAATACGATAAAGGGTTTATTTTTCTGCCATGCTTTTGCCTGAACACTTATATTCCTCTTTAATAATACTAGTTCTACTGAGAACTTCAATAACTTAGTCCGTCCAGCTCAGGCTGGAAGAAAGGTTTTGTTTGTGATGTTTTGGATTTTTTTCCTATCAATGATATTAATGTAATTGAGTTGACACAGATCACTTATTTAATTTTGGGACAACCAAAAAACCATTAATAGATCCAAATCTCTAGCAGGAGCAGTGTGGGACTGAGAGTTGTATGTCTTAGCCAGTAAATTTTCTTATTAGGAGATGTTGGCTTTTTTCTTTTTCTTGACCTATCACTTGTTATGTTTAATACTGTGGCCTTAGTTACCAATTCTTGAATACCCAAAGTCATTACCATTTTAACAAATGATATCAGGGCTTTTTATAACACTTTGTTTTCGTTCACTATGTACAAGAATGAAAAACCAAAGTTCTTTTCTCAAAATTTTTTTTTTTTTTAATTTTAAGAACTAACAGGATATGTCATTCATGTTCATACAACCGAATAATAGTTTTTATAGCTTTTTTGTAATTTCATGATCTTCACCCTTAGAAATAGGAGCATGATGGCTTAATGTACATGTGCTGGTAGGCTGGCCATTGTATCTTACATCTCTGGCTGTTGATTATTGTTCAGATGCTCATATTAGCCTCAGACTACTCACTTTTTCTCCCTGTGTGGAGGAATTGTAATCCATTGTATGGATGCTGGCATGAAGAGAACATGACAAGCTCCTCTTACTATTTAGGTTTATTTGCTTTGTCCTTGCCCGCAGCTCCAGTCTATATAACTGAATATTCATGCCTTTTTTTTTTAAGCTTTATTTGTTTTATAGGCTGCTTTCTATTTTTGTTTTACAGTGTAAGAGTTAAATGCAAAAGAACTGTCAAGCTTATTTGTTCCTACTTGGTTTTGAAATTACTCTGCAAATAATTTTCCTTTTTAAGGAACTTTGTACAATTGGATACTGACTAGCTGAGGGTCAAGAGTTCAGTACCTATTGTGTAATTAGTGACAAACTTTATTTGTCCTGCTTCTATATTGCCCTCTTAAGCTCCTCTTTTTAAGCACAGTGACTTGGTGAAGAGCTCTTCTGTTGTGATGCATTGCAAAATATCTTAAAGACGGGACATTTCAGAGCCACAAAGGGATTTAGAACTGTTTTAGAGGGCATCCCATCATTAGTAGGGTCTATCTTTAATATGAGAAACTTTAAATGAATATCTAATCCTCGTTTTGGGGGGGATAGATGTTTTACGCTCAATTGGAAACACAGCCTTCCACTATCACAAGTAACTGAAACAGCTATTTGCAACTGCAGCTGGATGCTTGCCAAACAAGATATATTGATATGTATTTCATTTTGGCAAGTGGAAAACATTAAATTTGAGCCAGAGATAACTCTGTAGTGTTTGTGAGCTAGCAATGTGTGTTATGATCATGTTATGTTATTGTGGGTTTACCTTAGTATTTTTTTTTTTTCTCATACTGAATGAAACAAGGTCTGGCAAGTACAAGAGGTTAAATTCAGCATAAACAAAAATTCTGCTAGGCATAAGAAACATGTATAGTAGACCATGATATGGCAGTCCTTAACCTAGCCTCAGCCTTAGATGACTTATTCCTAGTGATTGCTATAGTTGTAAGAAGTGAAAGGCACAATTTCTTTCCTTTTCTGAAGAAAGACTGAAGGAGGTAGGGGGAGATGATCCTTCCTCTCTATCCAGTATCGGTGTGGCTGCATCTGGGCTATTAATCTGGGCTCCCCTGTACAAGTAAGATATGGATTTACTGGAGCAAGTCTAGCGCAGGACCAAAAGATGATTAAGGGAGTGGAGCATCTTTCACATCGGGAGAGGCTGAGAGAGCTGGGACTACTCAGACCAGAGAAGAGAAGGCTCAGGGATGATTGTATCAATGTGCTAAGTACCTGGTGGGAGGGAATGAAGAAGAGGGAGGCAGGCTCTTTAATGCCTGCTGATGGGACAAGAGGCGATGGGCACACGCTGAAACGTGTGAAATTCCATCTGAACACAAGAAAACACTTTCTGACTGTGAGAGTGGTCGAACACTGGAACAGGCTGCCCAGAGAGGTTGTGGAGTCTCCATCTGTGCGGATAGTCAAACCCCAACTGGACACAGTCCTGGGCAGCCTGCTCTAGCTGACCCTGCTTCAGCGGGAGGTGTGGACTAGATGATCTGGAGAGGTTCCTTCCAACCTCAGCTGTTCTGTTGCCATGTAAAGAGGATTCCTATGAGCTGTAAATGTCTTTGGAACTGCTGGCTGATTTTATTTGCTCAGGTACTCTAGCTGTAAGCATGTAACCGGCTAGGAAGAAAAACACTACCCCTTCCTTTTGTGAAGGCCTTTTCCCACACTTAGCAAGCTTATCCAATGGAGTTTGACTTCTCTGTGAAATGCTACGCTGTTTAGAAGCCAGAGTGAGTGCTCTATGGCTTAGATTTTAGACTAATGAAAGTTTATTTTGTACCTTGTAACAAGAATTACGTTGTTAATAGAAAGTGTGTATGCTTAGTATGATTCTCACATAAGTGCTTTACAATGTTATGAATGCTTTATAATGCTTTAAGTGCTTTATAATGTTACGTGCTGAAGTCCTCAAAGTTGGTATTTCTGCTGTATACACAGTTAAATTGGAGGCTGATTCATAATTTTTCCCAGTTGGATAAGTGTGGTGGGAAATTTTGTGGGCTGAAGCAGATTGGAAAGACAAACTTCCTGGGTATCTCCTCTTGAGAAAAATTTCCTTTTGACTGAACATCTGTTTCCCTGTCTCAAGATTAACCTTTAGCATTATATTTGCCGAACAGTTAAATCGTGAATACATGCAAAACTGCTAGAGTTTTTTTCTTTCCATTGTGAATATAAATACTTAAAGCAATACATGGGCAAGATTATAATTTGCTGTAAAATAGGAATATACATATTCAATAATATTTTAAGCTGGGACTGTATGTATTGGAAAAGGCATGTGTTCTTGAAATGAGCAAAGAACATTTCATTAGGTGTCTTTAAGCACCTGCATAAAATCCTTCATGAATTAAGGGTTTCATACACGTAAATATGCATATTCAATAGATGAAAATGCCAAATGTGAGCATCAGCTTTTACTCTATCAGTGGGTCATTCTGAGGCCCATGTGAAGAACAAACTCTTTGTATGTATTAAACAATTGAAAAAATGTAAATATTTAGATCAATCACTTCTTATTTTGCCTCTAGTTCTGTAAGCTCCCTAAAATGTAGATCTATTCAGTTTGAGAGCAGCTTCAGTTCCTGAAATTCCACTACCAAAACCAAGAACACTTGTTTACTTGGCAAAAGCAAAATTGAATTCAATACTATTATGAATGTGCTCCACCAGCCTACATCTGGTAAAAAAAGATAATAGAATCATAGGATCATAGAATCGTTTAGGTTGGAAAAGACCTTTAAGACCATCAAGTCCAACCGTCAACCCAACCCCCCCATGCCCACTAAACCATGTCCCCAAGCGCCTCATCTACACGTCTTTTAAATCCCTCCAGGGATGGGGACTCCACCACTGCCCTGGGCAGCCTGTGCCAAGGCCTGACCGCTCTTTCAGTAAAGAATTTTTTCCTAATGTCCAACCTAAACCTCCCTTGGCGCAACTTGAGGCCATCTCCTCTCGTCCTATCGCTTGTCACTTGGGAGAAGAGACCGACCCCCCCTCGCTCCAACCTCCCTTCAGGTAGTTGTAGAGCGCGATGAGGTCTCCCCTCAGCCTCCTCTTCTCCAGACTAAACAATCCCNTTTTGTCCAGGAAGATGCTGTGGGACATGGTGTTAAAGGCTTTACTAAAGTCTAGGTGGACAACATCCACAGCCTTTTTTGGATCCTCTCATTCACATCTCATCCTTGTCATAGAAGGAGATTGGGTTAGTCAAGCAGGACCTGCTTTTCATAAACCCATGCTGACTGGGCCTGATCACCTGGTTGTCTTATAGGTGCTGCACGATGGCACTCAAGATGATCTGCTCCATAACCTTTCCTGGCACGGAGGTCAGGCTGACAGGCCTGTAGTTCCCCGAATCCTCCTTCAGGCCCTTCTTCTAGATGGCGACACATTTGCCAACCTCCAGTCAACTGGAACCTCCCCAGCTAGTTTAAAGCTTTTTCCAATGAGATCTGCCAACTCCCGTGCAAAGATGGTTTTCTCCCTTTCAGACAAGTGTACCCCATCTGTTGCCGGCAGGCCTGGTGGTGTGTAGATTGATCCATGATCAAAAACCCCAAAATTCTGCTGGTGACACCAGGCTTGCAGCCAGGTATTGATCTGCTGGCTCTTCGTGTAGGTTACTTTATCATTTCTGGCAACTGGAAGGATAGAGGAGAAGGTTACTTGTGCTCCTGATCCCTGAACCAGTAGTCCGAAGGCCCTGAAGTCTCTCTTGATTGCCCTCGGACTTCTTGTTGCAACTTCATCACTGCCTACCTGAAAAATCAACAGTGGATAGTAATCTGAGGGCTGTACCAGGATAGGAACCTTTAGATGCATCTGAGGATGCTGAGAATTGGCCCATGTAATTGCAAAGCCACTTTCTGTCATCTTTGAAAGATCATGGCAATTGAGGAAGCTCCTGGTGACAGGAGAAAGGCAAATGGCTGCACTTGTCTTAAGAACGTGAAAGGGGAATCCAGGGAAGGATAGGCTAGTCAGCCGAACTTCAGTTGCTGGGAAGCTTATGGAGCAAATACTCCTGGAAGCCATTTCTAAGCAGATGAGGGACAAGAAGGTGAATGGAAACAGCCAGGGTAGGTTTACCAAGAGAAAGTCATGCCTCACCCAGTTGCCTTCTACTATCACATGGTTGGCTCTGTGGACAACAGAGGAGCAGTATACCTGGGTTTTAGGAAGGCCATTGACATGATCTCCTACCATACCCTTAGAGCCAAGTTTGTGAGATCTGGGATGGACAGCAAGCTGAGTGGGAGTCAGCAGTGTGCTCTTGCAGAGAAGGCCAAATGCACTCTGGGCTTATTAGCATGAGTGCAGCCTTCTGGTCAAGGAAGGTCATCCTTGCCCTGTATTTAGTACTTCTGAGATGACATCTGGGTAACTGTGTCCAGCTTTGGGCTCCCCTGCTGTCGTGGTTTAACCCCAGCCAGTGGAAAAATGNTATTGGAGTTAACGGAGAGCTGCCAAGATGGAGCTGATGCCCATGACCTGTGGTGAGATGTGGAGTGGATTGGGTATGTTCATGCTGGCAAAGAGAAGTCTGATACCTCTAAGAATAGGTGTAATAAGGGTAATCTTACTGCTGTCTGCAACTTTATGGGAGCATATGGAGAAGAAGCAGCCATACTCTTCTCAGAGGTGCACAGCAATAGGACAAGAGGCAACAGACAAGCTGGGAAATGGGAGATTCTGATAAGATATAAGGAGAAACTTTGTGACCACGACGATGGTCAAATACTGGAACAAGTTGCTGAGACAAGTTGTAGAATCTCCATCCTTGGAGATATTTAAAACTTGAGGGAATGTGGCCCTGAGCAACCTGCTGTAATTGGACCTGCTTTGAGCAGTGGATTAGAGTAGGTGATCTTTAGAAGTCCTGTCCAACCTCAAGATTTTTCTGACTGTATGATTGCGGAGAGCAAAGGGGACAAGATGTTCACAGCTTGTTCTTAAGCCGGTTGGATTGTGATGCATTCTGCCAGGTGTCTTTAATATTTTGTGTAGCAAGCTAGCATGACTTAATGCTCAACTTCTCTTTAATACTAAGGGGAGAAACATCTTGCACACAGCAGAAACCAACCAAGAAATCTAGATATATTTCTGCTTTTAGAGTCTGCTTAATCAGTGTCAGTGTTTGTAGGAGGAGTTGAAGTTGCATGTTACTTGGTTTGAGTAGGAAATTCCAGTTGCATTAAACTTTCAACACCCCCCCCAACAGAAAAGCATTACTGGCTGTGTTAAATCTGACAGCTGGTGTTCAGCGTTGAGTGGTGGAGTGATTCACAGGAGTGCAAACTTTCGGAGTGACTTTGAGCTGTTGGGTACCTTGTTGTTAATTTCAGAATATTCTGAAATTATCTGAGTTTATTGTTAGTTACAGCTTTGAGAAAAAAAATTTCTGAAGTAACCTGTCTAAATACCTACTTGGTGTATTTTAAGTGTCAATCACTCCTCTAATTGTTCATTAGCTTTTACTTGACATAATGCATGAGCACCTTGCCCCAAGTGGTGTAAGAACGTATACAAAAGTTTAATTGGAATTAAGAAGCTGACCTTTTGCCAACGTGGCTATGTAAAACAACATAGCTATGTAAATACTTGAGTGATTTGATGGTAATATTAAATCAACAGTTTTAGGTCTGATGAGTTAAATTTGTAGGAATAACTGAGTAAGTTTCTTTCAGAAATTGTCTTTAAATCTTGTTATGATTGGAAGGAGTGTTTGCAAATCCTAACTTTTTTTTTTTAAATGGAAAGGTCTTGTGGCATACTTACAAATTAATGCTGTACGAGGGGAATGACTTGAAAGTGCTAGCAGTTTTATGAAGATGATTATTGTTGTATGGTTGTGATTGAACTGGGCAGAGGAGTGCAATATATCACATGAATCTTTAATCTCACCTAGAGTGCCAAAGACCTTGCTTTGTATTCAGAGCTGCTGACTGTGTTCACAATTTAAAAAAAACAAAACAAAAAACAAACCACAAAAAACCAAACAAACAAAAAACCCCCAAAAACACCAAACAAAACAACAACAACAACAAAACCACAAAGCAGTCATACTGATTCACAATCACAATTTGTGTTTTACTTGGAAAGTACTTGAAAAAGTAGTTGAGGAAAGCTGTCTTATAACTTGTTGCAGAGATGGAAGCAGGCTTGCCAGTCCCTGAAGTAAGAGTATTGGTGATGCATAGATTAGATTTACTGATTTTGCCAATGGAAGCAAAAGTTGTGTCTTGCAATTGCATCTTGTCTGATGCAATTGAAACTGCTTTTTATGGGAGGATTAATCTTTTACGTAGTTACATTAACCTAGTGATTAAACAAGCTACAACATAGGAGTGCCCACATCTTTTAGCAACAGGAACCGGTTTTCTTTGCAGAAAATGATGTAGCTAAATAATTAGGATTTTTTTTTTAATAGGCAAATAAAAAGTAGGGACTAAAAGAGGTGGACTGCTTTCAAGCATGAAGGAATACCTAATGTTACATGTTAAATCAAAAACAGGTGTGGTGTCCCTGCTGTGGAGCTGCTGGTTTAACAGTTCTGTTTTCAGGGGAAAAATGGAGAGAGATCAGGCACAAAGGGGGAAGCGAGAGGAAGACAGAAGTACCTCCATGTAAATTGGAAAGGTTTTGGGATAAAACGTTACCTACAGCAAAAATGCTCGGTATTGCTTTTCCAAAGGTATGCACGTTCTCCCTTTCTCAGCACTTTTCTCACTGGGAGGTAATGGGAACTCAACCTAGCAGCCTTTCACATGGTGAGCATCTGATTGAATGATCTCTAATTCCAAAGAGTAATTTCTAGTGTTTAATGTAAAGCCTCTTTACTTCTAGTACTGAGCAGTTGCTTGGTTTTGTTTCCAAAATATTTAAAGACGACAGTTCAGTGTCTTTTGTTAAGAATGTTATTCTGGACATGGTTCTTATCTACTGTAAATGATACTCCAAAACAAAATATGATTTAGGCTTATTCATTTTTGATTGCAATATCACCATGGCTTTAAAGAGATTTTTTTTTTCATGTAACATTAATATGTTACGAATAGTCCTTTTTTTTGTTTTCTTCAGCTTGAACCTTCATCAGATATGTGTACTTGTTAGGAGGGGTACAGATCTCTCTTGAATTGCTTTATTCTCTAGGATTTGGTCATCTGTTGTAATGCATGTATTCTTGAATTTACTGAAGAAAAGAGTGGTCAAGGTTTTGGTTTTTTGGGGGGTTTTTTTGGTTTTGGGGTTTTTTTTTTTGGTAAAAAAAGGCATCAGTTGTAGATGCAGGGGAACTGGGTTTAGCCTTAGTGATTCAGTAACAGAGTATCCCTTGTACTTGGGTAGCCTTTTCTTTCTGCTGGTACTTTGCAAGCAGTAGGATGGTAACCACGAAGTTGATTGAGAAGATATTTTATAGTGCGGCAGTCTCTTTGCCTTAAGAGGTAATGAACTTAAGTTCAATATACTGGAATTTAGCATAATGATCCAGAAGTAGGGGAGAAAACATTTTTTGAGTAGCTTATGTGTAAGAATCTTGTATTGCAGACCAGCTAGTGGGAAAAACATGAAATGCATTTTGTCTTTGAATATGAAGGGGATGAAGCAAGGGGAGCAAAATAAGATAGTATGCTAGTAAATTACTGCTGCTTCTACATAATGTGAACATGGAAGTAGTCAGATATTCCTTTTGCCAGGATAAGATAAGCAAATGTATATGGGCAGTATGGACTGTGAGTTTTGTGAGGTGTTCTTTCTGGGTTTGCGTGTACTTTGAAAGCATCTGCTGAGTGGCTGACTTTTTTTTTTTTTCCTCCAGTGGAGTTTTTCGCTATTTGTTATACCATGCAGAATGTTAAGAAGATAAGAGTTTTCCTTTCATTATATAAATATTCAGATTTTTTGAGGGGTTTTCATTTGATATCAAACTTAAAATAGCAAAACTGTATTTGACCAGTTTTAAAACCTTTACCCGTACATCATAGCATCATAGAAAAACTCAGGTTAGAAGAGACCGCAGGAGGTCATTTAGTCTAGCCTCCTGCACAAAGCAAGGTCAGACAAGTGTTTTAAAACTACTTGTGTAAAACATATCTTGTTTGTGACTGCAGCTGGAAAAAAATGTTACTCATGTTTGACATAACTTTCTGGAACTATTCTCCATTCTCTAGCCCTGCTTTCCCCCCGCCCCTGGGGTTTTGCAACTGTGCAAAGCAGAAAGCTGCTTCAGGTAGTTTTTCTGTCCTATTATTTTACCTCCCACACATAAGCAAGAATATACATGAAAACTGAGATCTGAAGAGGAATGAAACCCACATTAGGTCCAGCTGGCCCAGGTAAGCAGTCAGTAATGCTTTTGCATAAGTTACCGGGGACTGGGTCTGAGCTGTAGGCTTTGACACTGAGGGATTGCTAAGGTAGCTGTCTCTGTTTTCCTGACTTCGCTGAATGTGATCTTAATCTCCTGTGAGAGTAGCTGGAGGCAAGGAAAGAAAGATTGCCTGGTGATTGCACAGCCTTTTCTGCTACAGCGATTCTTCCCAGTTGCTCCAGGAAAAGCCATGTCTGTCAACTAAGTGCAAAAGGTGACAGGTACATGGTGAAAGCAAAGTCTTAATGCTCTGCATGTCACTATAACCCCACACATCTATTTAGGTTGTTTGAAACCGAGACCTTGCAAATTCAGTAAAACGTTTTGCAGAAGCTGTAGCGTGTTTTCCTAATATTTCCTGATGCTAGTGGGTTTTTCACCATGGCTGAAGGTCCACGGATTTGTTACTGTCTCTTTATTTCTGAGGGACAGTCTTGGCTCACTGATATATTGGCCTCTACCTGATAGCTTAGTCTCTATATTATTGCTGAGCAGAATATCTGTCTTGCTGCGCAGAGTTTCTGTGATTCTGATGATGAAGTGAAAATGAAGCAGCTGGATGGCTCTGGTAGTTCCAGACCCTACATTAAATGTCCTTGCCTCCTACCTGTTGCAGGTGACTAGCTGCCTTAGGCGTGATTTCTACCCTCTATTTCCAACCAAATTCATGTTAAGATGGCAGATGCATTGTTTGGTTTGGATAACCTTGCCGGTAGCTTTTTGAATTCTGATGAATCAGTGTGGGTTTTAGCCAGTTCAGGTGGTCTCCAGTCAGAGGAACTGCAGTCACTAATCTGGGAGTAAAATACAAATTTTAGATAAGCCAGTTCCTCTTGGTGTTCTCACCCTGTTGTGATCATGTAATGATATTCTTTGATATTAATTGCGAAGATGGGTTTACTTCAGGTTCTTCACATTGTATAAGCATGCAATGGCTGTTGAAAAAACTACCAGAGAAGCTGTAACGTGGGTAAATGAGTCTTGCACTTAAGCACTTTTACTAAGGTCCAGTTGGTAGCCTTTTGTGTTCTCATTACTTCTTTTTGGACAGAATGACATAATAAAGTTAGTTTTCTTAGTACTATATTGCTGAAGATGAATACATAAAACCAGAATTGTTGTAACTTATAAAAAATCCGAAAACCAGTTGGAACTCTTCACCTGGCAACTTTCTCCTTGATGTGCTAGTTTAGTGGGATGGCAATTGCAGTCTTTCTCTCCGAAGTAAATTCCTCGTGCTATTAGCTTCCCAATTTCAGTGAACAGTGAAAAGGGACAGGTTTTTCAAGACAGGAACGCGTGCTTTTTCAATGCTGTCAGATAGTTTTGAATTGAATGAATTCCTCTTTCCTAACCACAATATTAAAAAAAAAACCCAACCAAACAAACTCCCAAAAACCAAAACACACACAAAACCCCCAACCTACCAAAAAACCCAACCCCAAAACAAAAAAACAACCCCAAAACCCCAAACACACCGAAAAGCCGCAAACGCCACAGTTTCTACCGTGCTTACAGTCACTGGCAAGATGGGCTGTGTCTGTTGCCATAAGGACAGATAGTCCAGACTAGAGGTCTAGGATCGCTGATTTACAATGAATGTTTCAGATATTTAATATATTGCTTTGTATTACGGAGACCAAAGGGTGCAAGTAAGGCAATAATCACCTTTGTGTATAGCTTTCTTTGACAAGATATCTTCAAGTCATCCTTTTCCAAGCTTTTAACTTTGAGTGTGCACATCTTGGGTAAACAGCCACCATCGATCTGATGGTTCTTTACAAAGGAGCTAGCAGACAAAATGGACTAAGCTCACTTTGTTTGATTGGGATATATTTGCTGTGCTTTGGCTGTTGTGAAAATTATTTGCATGGATAATGGCTGACTAAAGACTATCAGATTTGTGAGGGCTTTTTTTATTTTTGTACTGATGAGGTCAAAATTATATATACTAGTTGTTCAGCAAACCATATATGTTCTGGAAGTCAGTATTTCTTCAGCAGATCTGTGTCTTCTATTGCTTTATGAGTTAATTCCCCAAATTCACTGAATTTCGGATCACTTCATGGTTTGAATAAAGACGAGTTTTTCACAGGTACAGTGTACTTTTAAATATAACAGTCGGATAACCTTTGTTATGGCATTTGGGTCTTAATTAAACATTATTCAAGAGTGTTCTGATTATACAATTCATAACTTTACAAGTTAATTGAAATACCAAGTATCTTAAAAGTGCCCAAATATAAGAAACTGGCAAATCTTCAACCAACTTATCCGATTCATCTGTTTTTCAATGAACCTAGTGAACAGTGGAGATATTTTTTTCTTTATTTCTTTTTTTTTTTCCCCCCCTCAGAAATCCTTTTCTGAAGACTTCTTTTTTTCCAGATGCTTAAAGTTGGGGGGGGAAATGGGTAAGTTTTACTAGTACTTGCCCATGCTGGCTGTGCATACAACCCAAATCTGGGACTTAATAATATTTATCTAATTCTCATACAATTCCCTGTGACAAGATGATCATAAAGTATTGAATAAGCATTAAAAGAACTTACTGCTCGCAACTGGCTACATTAAGTGGCTGTTTGCATGCACTCTGTCGATGCCAATGCAAGGCAGTACCAGTTTGCTTTATTCACCTCCTCTGGTGATTTATGTGATTTAGTGCACAGCGACTGAGTTGCATCTCAAGTTGTTGTAATGGAATTACATCTAACACATTTTATAGTATCTACTATTAAAATTGCTTTATATAGTAAGCATATTAATAAGACTGCATAAGCTATTAAGTATTAGTAGAGATGGGCTGTGCAGTTTGAGATTAGTGTGTGAGTGATTGTGTAAGACACGGAGAGTAGCATGCTGCATGTTTGGTTCAGAAGTAGATACCAAGTGTTTACTGGGACTCTGTCTTGTGGCATCCCCTAGTGAAATAACATGTATCTGCTAAACTTCTGACTGTCTAGTTATGTTATTGTAAGATATAACTCTGAGGACTTTTGCAGTGCAATAAAAAATGGGAATCATAGTGCAAGCAAGTGCGCATGATTTAATATTTCTACAAAATTGTTGTTAAAATCAAGAGTGTGTTACTCATCCAATTAAGAATTTCCTTAGAGTCGTCAGCTGTTGGTATTTGGTTTCACAAATGCCAAGAGCAAACTATTTAACTTGGACATAAAAGCCATAGTAAAAGTTGAAGGAGCATACTTGAAAATCCTTTCCTGATAAGGAAGGAAGGAAAAAATATAGCCATTCATGGNCAAAAACCAAAACACACACAAAACCCCCAACCTACCAAAAAACCCAACCCCAAAACAAAAAAACAACCCCAAAACCCCAAACACACCGAAAAGCTGCAAACGCCACAGTTTCTACCGTGCTTACAGTCGATGGCAAGATGGGCTGTGTCTGTTGCCATAAGGACAGATAGTCCAGACTAGAGGTCTAGGATCGCTGATTTACAGTGAATTTTTCAGACGTTTAATATATTGCTTTGTATTACCGAGACCAAAGGGTGCAAGTAAGGCAATAATCACCTTTGTGTATAGCTTTCTTTGACAAGATATCTTTAAGTCATCCTTTTCCAAGCTTTTAACTTTGAGTGTGCACATCTTGGGTAAACAGCCACCATCGATCTGATGGTTCTTTACAAAGGAGCTAGCAGACAAAATGGACTAAGCTCACTTTGTTTGATTGGGATATATTTGCTGTGCTTTGGCTGTTGTGAAAATTATTTGCATGGATAATGGCTGACTAAAGACTATCAGATTTGTGAGGGCTTTTTTTATTTTTGTACTGATGAGGTCAAAATTATATATACTAGTTGTTCAGCAAACCATATATGTTCTGGAAGTCAGTATTTCTTCAGCAGATCTGTGTCTTCTATTGCTTTATGAGTTAATTCCCCAAATTCACTGAATTTCGGATCACTTCATGGTTTGAATAAAGACGAGTTTTTCACAGGTACAGTGTACTTTTAAATATAACAGTCGGATAACCTTTGTTATGGCATTTGGGTCTTAATTAAACATTATTCAAGAGTGTTCTGATTATACAATTCATAACTTTACAAGTTAATTGAAATACCAAGTATCTTAAAAGTGCCCAAATATAAGAAACTGGCAAATCTTCAACCAACTTATCCGATTCATCTGTTTTTCAATGAACCTAGTGAACAGTGGAGATATTTTTTTCTTTATTTCTTTTTTTTTTTCCCCCCCTCAGAAATCCTTTTCTGAAGACTTCTTTTTTTCCAGATGCTTAAAGTTGGGGGGGGAAATGGGTAAGTTTTACTAGTACTTGCCCATGCTGGCTGTGCATACAACCCAAATCTGGGACTTAATAATATTTATCTAATTCTCATACAATTCCCTGTGACAAGATGATCATAAAGTATTGAATAAGCATTAAAAGAACTTACTGCTCGCAACTGGCTACATTAAGTGGCTGTTTGCATGCACTCTGTCGATGCCAATGCAAGGCAGTACCAGTTTGCTTTATTCACCTCCTCTGGTGATTTATGTGATTTAGTGCACAGCGACTGAGTTGCATCTCAAGTTGTTGTAATGGAATTACATCTAACACATTTTATAGTATCTACTATTAAAATTGCTTTATATAGTAAGCATATTAATAAGACTGCATAAGCTATTAAGTATTAGTAGAGATGGGCTGTGCAGTTTGAGATTAGTGTGTGAGTGATTGTGTAAGACACGGAGAGTAGCATGCTGCATGTTTGGTTCAGAAGTAGATACCAAGTGTTTACTGGGACCTCTGTCTTGTGGCATCCCCTGGTGAAATAACATGTATCTGCTAAACTTCTGATTGTCTAGTTATGTTATTGTAAGGTATAACTCTGGGGACTTTTGCAGTGCAATAAAAAATGGGAATCATAGTGCAAGCAAGTGCGCATGATTTAATATTTCTACAAAATTGTTGTTAAAATCAAGAGTGTGTTACTCATCCAATTAAGAATTTCCTTAGAGTCGTCAGCTGTTGGTATTTGGTTTCACAAATGCCAAGAGCAAACTATTTAACTTGGACATAAAAGCCATAGTAAAAGTTGAAGGAGCATACTTGAAAATCCTTTCCTGATAAGGAAGGAAGGAAAAAATATAGCCATTCATGGTTTTTCAAGGTGGACAAGACTCGAATTTTTGAATGAAGTTTTGACATACCGCATTCTCTCTACTCAGGAAGGCAAACGCATTATCTTTTCAGCTTCCATCTGTTATGACTAATCTTAATTTAAAAGCAGCCTTGTAATCTTCAGCTTCAAAACCTATGTTCACTTTATTTTCTTGTACTTCTCAGGATCTTCAGGATTTTGGTTCACAAAGCTTGTTCTGACCGAGGCCATAACTTGGGAGATTCTAAGACAAAAGTTAATCTCTTCTAAGTAGTCTGGACCATTAGAAAATGCTTTGACTTCAAGTTAAAAGAATAGTTCAAAACAAGAGTAGCAGAGTTCAGGAATTCTTTGCTTTTTTCATCCTTCCCCCCCCAATTTAAGGAATTTACTCAAACCTCTGTGTGGGATACAAATGGAAGGATGCAGAGGTAGCATGATCCTCATGCAACAATTTATATGACCCAGTCTTCAAATATACATTGGGGGACAGTGTTTTGAGGTGCTAGTGAATAATAGTTGGCTAGATGTCTAGCCTTTTACTAGTGGTCAGAATGCTTACTAACATCACTAATATAAATGTGAGCTGAGGTTGATGTGGGATGAAATTCACACTTTAGGGAATTGGAGAAGAAAGATGCACTTCTCCCTGTTGCTGAAGTTAGATATGGAAGGTGCAAACACTAGGAATAGCTTGACTTCAAAGTGGCTAAAAACACCACAGCATGGAAGTCTGGCTAGTGCGTATGCAGTAAGCTTGTTTTAACGTTAGCGATAATTAAAAGGTTCTCCTCGGACTGGCTGTCCAGCGTTGACCTCTGGTTCTTGCTATACTTCCTTCTTTCAGCTGCATGTGAACCTTATTTCTTGAAGGAGTCTTGCTTTTGAGTCCTAGGATCTCTTTTCAGTTGATTAAGTTGTCTGTTAAGAGCTCAGAATATGAGGTATTCTGAGATGTCCCCTGTTAGGCTTCTGGGTGCGTAGATGCTGTAGTACCTAGCATGGCTTCTTAGCGTTGTCTGCTTTGCAGCACCCCTTATTTCCTTGCTGCGCTATATTGTGCAGCAAGTGTCCAAGTTCTGAATGTTCCCAGACGACCTGTGAGGATCACAAATAAGGTCCCAGTTTGAAAGAGCACTGAGGCTGAGTTAGCATTGTCTGTATCTTCCGGACCTGTGGTAAATCTGTTAAACTTTTACTCATTGTAGGAAGATACAGTACAGTTGTGCAACTGAAAAGCCAAGCGTTTGTAGACCTGGGTCATTAATGTGATTTTTCCATTCATGGTTGAAGGTTGCTTTTGTGCAGCTTTGGAAAGTAAGAAAAAGCTTAGCAAAAGTGCTGTGGCACCAACAGATAAGAGAGAATAAACTGGCATTCGTGGGGAGTTGAGGCATCATTTGATACTTACATGGTCACTAAATCAGAATGAACATACCTATGTTTCTGGAGCATTTGCTAGAATTTTTTTCCTTCCCCCCCCAATTTAGTTGTACCTTTCCTGGCTGCACATTTAGGGATAAAGGAAAAAGGGGCATCATATCCGATCAGTGACAGGTATAGGAAGGACAAGTATCTATATAAGGTTGGCCCTTCATTTTGAGTTTGGCCCAACTGATCTTAACCTTGTTGGCTAGATCCACACATGAAGCCTCTACAAAGTTTTCAGAGTAAGGACAAAGAAAATACACTGAAGATCAAAATGCTCTAGCAGCCTGCAAAATAAATTCTTGGTTAAAATGATCTTCCATCCTCTATCTCATCATGTTGTTGATAGCTAGAAGCTGGCTTAGTACAAGTTGTTTCCTATGTGGAGCTAGGCTCCCTGTACCTTTAGAAGATTCATTTAGGACAAATGCTGCCTGGGTATTACAGATGACAATTGTGATGAAGGAAGTAAGTCTGAAGGTCATAGTTCAAAGACAACAAGACAAAGTGTGGATATGGTGCTGTTTTTTCACCGAAAGGTTCGCGTCATCAGCTTTAGCTCTCTCCGGTCTGTGTCAAGAGTTAGAGGCAGCAGTGTAAGAATCATTCCAGATATATTTCAGTTTACCTGGCAGAATTTAGGAATCCTATAAATCAAACTGTTTTTAGAGAAATAGTGATGAGTTGCGTATTTCTAACTTGAAAAAATTGTGTTAAAAGTAATTATTTCTTTTACAGGGAAGTCAGTTTACAAGAATAACCAAAGCAGCCAAAATGAGCAGTTTTGTTACCAATATTAATGTGACACTGGAGTGAGCTGGAGTGACTGGTGTGGGAATGGAGCTGTAACTCAAGGCGAGTAACTGACTTTGAAGCCTGTGTTTGTGCAAAAGTTGAAAATTGGGAGCCAGGGTGTGTTCTCCTTGATCTGATGAGGAATGTGCTGCACAACTTGAACTCTTCTGAATGCTTGACCTTGCTGGATGAATTTGAAAACTCATGTTTGCGTCAAGAGACTTATGTGATGGAATGGCTTTGTTTCTCTGTGTACTTATAACAAAACTGTTGTGGAGCAGACTATAGCAAAAGTATAGCTTGGGCTGTCCGCGATAGTCAAGTGCATTACATAATTTATTTGGCAACAGAAAACCCTCAGATCTGTTGTCTTGAATAAAAGTCTGAAAATGCATAGCTGAAGAAGTTTGTGCTGAAATAGCCGAAGGAGATAATGCAGAGCTGTCTGTGCATCTATTAGGCTTCCCTTGTGGTACCACTGATAAAAGGAGCAGTTGTGGGTGAAGGTGAAGATGCTCTCCACTGTATTAGATGTGTTCTCTCCATTTGAGTGAAAGTGTAGAAGAGAATTTCTCTGAAAAATGCTTCTGTGTTACCCTCCTTTAAGAAACTGAAGACCTTTAAATGAAATAACTTTTGAGTTGTCATACTCTACCTGGTTGTTACAACAAATGAGATTCTTTTGCTTAATTAGCATTTGTTATCTCTTATTGGCATGTGTGCTTGTCATAGCCCAGGGTGACTTTCTGACACGACGGCAATTTTGCATGTAAGATTTTCTGTGGATTAATGTATGTGTGTCAGTGTTTCAGCAGTGTTTCTCCCATTATTGTAGTGTTCTGGGTCTCACTTGAAATTCACATTTGATTCCTAAACATAAAAGCACTAATAATAACAGAAAAGGACAGTGTTTTCTCAGCTTCTCAAGCTGTGGAATAATTAAGCAATGCCTGTGTTGTTGACAGGATTATTTGACTTTGTTGTCCATGTGTGTCAGATGTTCTGCCTCTCATGAGGCTTTTCAAAGGTCCATGTAGAGACTTTGCTTTTATTATATTTGAAGGGATTCAAATATCTTAGAATATGCATAGAAATCATCCTTTTATAAGCTGTTCTTAAAGCACCTGTTGTTTGGTCAAGCTTCTGTGATTAGAAAATGGATGTGTGCTTTTAAACATGCATGTTCCATGAAAGAAAAAAATCACTGACTGCTGACTTAAGTATTTCTGTGAATTTAGATGAGTTTTAACATCTCATGAGCAACTGGAGGAGACATCAATGTGTACTGCAGTTTAAGGGCTGGCTATGACTATATCAATGTGAAGGTAGTGTGATAGCTTGTAGAAAACACTGAATAAGCAAAAGGTTTGGGGGATCAATGGAGGAATAGAGGGTAGAAAACGCTCTTTGGTATTCTTTTGTTCTCATGGAGGACTTTTTATTTTCTTGATGCCAGGGTGAAGAGAGAAAAGGGTAGGTGCTTGAGGGTACTTTTCTGTTCAATATACTGTACTCTGGGTTGGTTGTTAATTTTTCATGATGACTAGTTGTTTGGTTTTTTTTCCTGTGGAGGTATATAGTTTTTGAAAGAGGTGGCACCTTTTCTAGAAACAGTTGAGTAACTAACCACACAAGATACCAGATACTAAATAAATTAAAAACTTCAGATACTGTAAAATGAAATATCCTAGAACTAAATTCCATGAGATGATAATGCAATATGGTCGAAACAGTTGAGAGAAAAACAGAAAACCCAGCAAAATTTTGTTATTTCAACTTAGTAATGGAGGAATATATAATTTGCAAGAAAAACTTCAGTTTCACAGTATCTTCTGTGTTGCAAGATCTGAACTGTAACATTTTGAAGGTCACCAAAAGGCTTTTTTGGGGAAATTAGTAAGAATCCCAATGATTTGCTTGGAAAAGGAGCTGAATAGGCAGTTACGTTCCATCTGCTCATGCAAGGAAGAACAGACTTGCTAGAGATGTTTACCTCAGAGTGGCACAGCTTTATGAAAATCATAAGCGAAACCATAAGCAAGCCAATCTGTTGCATCGGGACACGTGAAACCCTGTTTTTTAGTCACAGACTGGGAGCAGTTGGAAGGGACCTCTGGAGCTCCTGGGTCTCGCCCCCATGAAAAGCAGGGCCACCGTGGAGCATGGAGGTTTCTCAACTTGTATCAGCACTCTCTTCTGATCTACGGCTACCATGATGGTGAAATGTGGTGTTATTTTGGTGTGAGTTTGGTTTGGTTTTTTTCTTTTTTTACCCTTTTCTCCTGGTATCTAATTGGTATTTCATTTGCTGCCAGCTGTGCTGGTTTCTGTGCCTGGTGCTTTCGGTGCACACCTCCAAGAAAAGTCCTATTCTGTCCTCTACCTCGCCATTAGATAACTATAGATGCTATATCTACCCATAGCTTTCTCCTCCTGAGACTGATGGAAGTATTTATCACACTGAATTAAAAAAATTCCAGGTAAAAAACATAGGTGTTCTGGGAAACTTCATCATCATAGTTGTAGAGGAGAGCCCCTAGCAACTGTAGGAACTTTGGCATCATAGAATTGTTCATCACTGTCAGCTGAATAAGAGAAACCTCTATAGTATTGAAGTATTTATAACAAAATAGGCTGAAGTTGCCCTTTAAAATAGTTAATGCCTTTTGTGTGTTGTCAACAAATGTGTCAGTGAAAAGAATCCAAGATGAAACCAGTCACCAAATGGATAGGCTTTGCTATTTGAAAGGAAGTAATTTTTAGCTACAAGTTTTTTCCTCGTTTGGTCTGGAATAAATGCAATATCTACAAAACAGTAGTATTTTGTCAGGTGTTAGTAATGAAGAGCAGCTCCTGGCTTCCTCTTGAAATGACATTAATTCAATTCTTTTAACTGTGATTTTTTTTTAAAAGTAATTTTGATCATGTGCCTGAATTTTGAAAGATGAAGTTGTTAAACATGGCTGTGAAGTATTTTGTAAGAGCTGTTTGATTGCTGGCCTGTTTGCAGCATGTGAAATTTTTGACAGAAATCTCGATTGATTCTTCCATGTTCAATAATGTGTTCATTACAGTGGTATTTCCTGAGCAGCTGGGCTTGCTTAGCTTTGGAGCTAAAACAGCAAAAGCAAGGAAGTGAATTTTCCAACCCCCTTTCCCTCCCCCCCCCCCCCCTTTTTTTTTTTTTTGCATGTTAGAAAATTATGTTAATTTTTTTATCCTGTTAATGAAGCGTCATGGAAACTATTTGAATAATGGGGGAGGGCAAGAGCAGAAGTGGAGGACAGGGAGGAAATGGCACGTTTCACAGTCTTGTGTATGGAATTAGCTTATCCTTTCAGAACTAGTCTAATCAAAATTCATAGATAGAGCTGTGTTTCCTGATGGTCTCTGAGTTAATAAGTGCTTCGGTTTCAGGCAGATCTTCTGAAGTGGTAAAAGATGAGTCTTCTACATTAAAACTATTTGATAGGTCTTCAGATAATAGCCAGGTTGTTCGTCATAATGCTTCTTGCCAGCAATGTGGTGTAAAAAATAGTATGTGAAATGGTGTATCTGTAAAGGAGAATTTATGTACTGTCTTAGTGCAGTGAGACAAATATATATATTTTAAAAGGTACTGTAAGAAGTGTTTTTCATCAATGGAAAACACTGTTCTTCGGGTATTAATCTTGTGTTCAAGTAGTATCTTTGTCTATTACTTAGAGACGGACATACAGAAATCTTTGGAAGTACTGGAGTGCTGCTATTTAACAGCATTTTCCAGCTGATGTAAACTTGTCTTTCAGATCTCTGCCTCCTGCCGCCCATCACCTGCTTAACAGTCCTGCAAATCTGGAAGGAAACAGTCGAGCCCTTTCTGCTTTCTTGACTGCGTTCTCACGTTGTTGCACCTTCAGTGTGATAAGGACTTGAAAATTGTACACCGTATTGTGATACTTTAACGCCTAAAAAGGTGTGCAGAATGGGTCCCACAGCCTCTTCAAGAGTTAGGGAAGAATCTGTATCTCGGTGGCACGTGATATGTGGTCTGCTGTGTCGGAGCAGATCATTGCAGCACAGGCAGATAACTTCCAACTTGATTTCTTTCTTGCCTCTAACGGTGCTGCGCTGTTGAGAAGGCGGGTACCGGGGAGCGGCGGGCTGTGGGGTTACCCCATGGCCGCTGAGGTGGAGGCCCGAGTGCTGGCTGTGCTGGGGAGGTGGCGGAAAGCTGGCGGCGGCTGCTGCAGCGGCTGCTGCTGCTGCGGCTGCTGCTGCTGCAGCGATGCCCTGCCAGCTCCCTGCCTGGCAGCAGCCCCTGCATGGAGCGGGGCCAGGAGGAGCGTGCTCATGGTGTGCCTGCGCTCGCCGAGGATGCCTGGCGATGGCCCTGCGTGAGCCAAAGATTGCCAGAGCAATCTGAAGCACCCCCCACCCCTTGCTTTAAACTTCCTGTGTCCTGCATTATTTTTAACGAGGCAACTCCGACAGACTCTGAGACCTATTATTAGCTAGCTTGTACATACAAGCAACTATTATCCGTCACTGGGTGGATTTCTTAAGAATTATTTTCTGGTCTAATTCTAGTCTTGCTTTCTCCCCCTCCTTTTCCTTCTTCCAAATACATGATAGTAGTTCCATTCTCTTTGGTGGCTGTGCATGGAGCAGACCGACGTACACGTGCTACAGATAGAAGTGTAAGTTATCCTGTACTTGACAAGAATATTTGTGCTACATCGTGTAACTTGCTGAAGCCAAAGAAAAGGGGGCTGTGGCGGACAAGAGAAAGGGTTGTTCAATAGGACTTACGAAGGGCAGACCCCAGGCTTGAGCTGCAGAAGTGGCAGAGCTGTAAAGCTAAAGGTAGGTGTGCAGGTGTAGCTGCTGGGTAAATACTTCACCAAGCTGCCTATGAACTGAACCTGTTTAGGTTTGCTGTTTAGGTTTACTGACCTGTATAGTTGGTTTTACCATTGGGGTTTATGTACTTCAGTGCCCCTTGGGTCAGTGTGTAGTTTTCAGAGAAGTACCTACCCAAAACCATGATCTTTGTATTTGCTAAACTTTTTTGGCTTCTTAGCTCCAGACTACTGCTCAAGTTGATTTCACATGGCATTACCTTTACTACTGTACTACATCTTTTTTAAAACAGAAGCTTTAAAAAGCTTCAGCAAATGTTAAAAGCTTTTGCAGATATCATTTGTTTAGTTACAGAATGGCGTTACACAGACTTTTAATGGAAGTTGTCTGTAATACAGAGGTGGCTTATTGAATATAGTAAGTGGAGGGTTAGAGCTCTGAGCAGTTTCCATCCATCTGCTTTTGTACTGACTCAGAAGGCATGCTTGTGAAATGCCACTGCAAAGTCTTAGGCTTAGCATGCAGGTGCACCTGGTATATACATACAAAATAAACACTATATATGGTATATATAACTGGAGAGAGAGAGAGAGTGTTCTGGAGTAGGGTTATGAAAGTGAAAAGTTTGAGTGAAAAACAGTACTCCCTTTCTAAAGTTGTAAAAGGGAGTCTAAAGTTGTAACTGCACCACAAGCCTCTCTTCCCTGAGATATGTTCAATGTGAGAATATGGGATAACTGTATTCAGAATGATAACTGTTGTGCAAACACCATAGCTGAGAGTTTCTGTTATCTACCTATGGATGAGACCAGACTATACTCCTCATCGTATTCCTGTTCTTTGCTTTCTTCGTTTTATTGCATGCCGTTGAAAAATCTGGAGTCAAATATATGCTACATGTTATGACAATATTTCAGAGGAACGTTGCATACCTGGTTAACACTATCATTTTTGTCACTAGTCAAAAACGTAGCCACTAGCTCATACACAGTTAATAAACGGCTGTGTGATAACAGGTGTCATAGCGTATCTCTTTCCTACATTCATGGTTTAAAGTTCATGCTTTTAGGGTAGTACATTTCCATAAAAACTGAAGCCTCTGAATTCATGGCACGTAAAAGTCTGTCTAAGCTTCACGAAGATGATGTGACTTCAAATACTCAACTAGATTGTGTCAATAATGACAAATTCACATGCTTCCAATATTAGTGATATGAAAGTTAAGCCAAAAGTGGTTTCTCGAGTTCTGATATGGCTTTTACCTCACTGCAGTGCAGTTTCTTCAAGCGTGTAAATGATTTGAGGTGAAAAGTGGGCTGCCTAAAAATGGGTAACACTGGATAGCTAGCAGGCATCTGGAAATTTTCCTGCTTTGTGAGATACTGAAACACCATATGTAATAAGCACAAGTTGCAATCCTGAGTTTGAGGGACTGAACTGTGTATTGCTGCTGCCTGTCAGAGTATTTTACTGTGCATGAGAGGGGGATTAAAGGAAATGTATAATAGTCTGAGTTAAAAAGCACTTAGCTTTTAGGAAAAAGGAATAATATCTAAAATGAGGTAAGGATTTTTAAAAAATTTGTCCTGTTTCTTACTGAGACAAACATGGCTTTTACATTTATTATCTGTGTACTTAAAATGGGATTCTGAAGTGACATTGTATGCGAAGTTTGATTATTGCTCACAGCCCGCTAAGGGAACACTGGGTGTGTAGGAAGATGAGCTATCTTCTCTCTTCTTCTTAGAAGCTTTGGAATCTTTGCCTACCAGGGGCTGAAAGGGCAGCCAGCTGACAGGAGTGGTCCTGCAGGGTGTACCAGCTGGTCCTTCTCTGAACATCGATCAGGTGGATGGGGGCCTCGTTGCTGCCTTCCTGTGTCTGAGGTGTTCTGTCTTAGGAGATGAAAAGAATAGCAAGCAGGTACAGTATACGTTATACTGGCAGCCTACTTAGAAGCAAACTAAGGTTACAGAATTCATGTTTCTAAAGTTATCCTGATGGATAGATCATATATGTCGGCAGCTTGGATAAAAACTTGGATTAAAGTAGAAGATCCCAAAACTTGGCATGTGGCAAGTTGACTGCGGGGCTGCGAAGAGTGGTAACTCTTGTTCCTTCCCCAGAGGAGCAGATGAAACTGCAGATAGCTCTGCAGGGGCAGGGACAACTTCCAGCAGGGACAGGACAACTTCTAGCAGCTCGGAGTGTCTCAGGATGATAATGGTGATGATCTATAGCATTACTGCCTGCTGCCTCACTTTTAACATTTAATGTTTGCATATAAAGACCTTTAGTGATTTGATTTGTTTTTCTACAGTAGTTTGGTTCACCTACAGTCTTTTACTAGAGTTTGCTGACAAGTCTATGTGAGCTTTTACTACCCACGCACTGAAATGCTGTGATGCAGCAGAGTACAAAATGGGGACGGTTTTAATATTGGCTGTTCCATACCAAAGGCTTTTGTAGGGGAATGACAGGATTATAAACCAAATTAATAGTGCCACCTTCACCGGGCAGATTTACCACTGTGAAGATTCACTGTATAGCTATTAGGACAGGGGCACTGCATGCTTTAGTGTCTTAGCTTGAAGTATTAATGAAGGAAAAAAATGTAGTTTCTATGGTTCATTTTATTTTTGCCTGCTCTGCTGCTTCAATTAAGTTCTATAGCAGCAAAAGGCTGCAACTCTCCTGTCAGATGACATGGTCTAAAAAAACCTTTACTTAAAATGGGAAGATGAATCTTGCAGACTTAATTTTCTAGATGCCTGTTTGTTTAGTGAGAAGATAGCTTAGGACTATCCTATTTTTTTCACTAGAAATCCAGCTGCAGCCAGGTGATTTGTTTTTAAGCTGAAGAGAAAGCAGATGGAGAGACAAAATATATTAATTGTAATGGCTCCAGCAGCTTTAGGGCAGAAATCAGAAGGATCATCTTACTCATGCAGAAAAACTGAAGACTTTTTCTGCTTTTCCCTTTTAAAAAGTATCTTTTGGTTTTTTTCTTGTAAGTAAATTGCAGTGATGAAATCTTCAACGTTTGGGCATCAAAAATTACATGCAATTTGGAATTTGCTTGAAGCAGATAAGAGAATTTTTGGACAATATCTTTAGCGTGTATCATGGTTAAAAAAAAATCATAATTGATTTAATTCTTAAATATTTTTCCCATTTCCCCTTCACTCACTTTAAATGAATGGGTATGAATCAAAAATATTTAATTCACTGTATTTATATTATAATCTATTCTCATGAAGTATAAGACTTTTAGGCTATCAAGTGCCTACATAGGTGTAATTTATGTGAATGGAAGTACTAAAACCCGCACTTAGAAATTAAAAGGAAAAGTATTGTAGACTGTAGTATCCCACATGGCGTAATAGCCCCGGCAATAAGACACATCACCTTCCTGGGGTAGCAGTGTCAACCTGCTGAAGTTTGAAGGTACCCTGAGTTTTGGTGAGGAACCGCTGTTGCAGTTGGTAGGATTTCTGTTTAGATGCCGAGACCTTTGCCTAAGAACAGCTGTAGCTTTCCAGGATGAGTGCTTTTTATGTGTATGTAAGAGCTTCTGTAACACTACATATTTGGTTTGTATTGGCTTTTCTTGACGCAGTTAACCAGGCGAAGCTGATGCCTGGTATCTTGTGACCCCCCCGTGGGCACCTCTGCAATGGATGGGAGGCATATTTAAGTCTTACGGGCTTTGGATGGGCTTGCTGCAACCTCATTTTCTCTTAAATACAGACACGCAAACATTTTATGTCTCTTCTGGTGAGAGAAATACAATGACTTGAGTTGCATTTTTATTGCACATCCCGTCACCCTTATTCCCTTTCCTGCTCAGCATCCAGTGTTTTTAGGACAGGAATGTGATTTCATTGACAGCGAGATCATTATTGATAGCAAATGCTGACTTCTTGCTGGTAGCTCCTATTCTCTGTATTGTTGTGAGATGTCTCTGTTCTTCGTCTTAGTAAAGAATTGCCTACAGTGAATTCAGGCCTATTTTCATGGTCAAGTGCATAGTGACAGAAGAACACAGATCAGTGGCTTAATGCAAACCCTGTGGCTTGAGAGAGACCTCGAGTTTGGTCTCTGTATTGCTGGTACCCTCCAGCACAATGTTGTTCTCGTCCAGATGCCTTCTCTTGTTTCCTCACTGAATGCTGATCTGTAATGACAAACAGCGGATGGTGCACAGCATTTCTGGAAGAGAAAAGTGAAATCGTGTCTGAATTATTGCAAGAATTGTCCAGGTGACCTAATTTTGTCTTCCACAATCAATTTGTTGAAGGAACAACTACTTGGAATGATACTGTGTGTCTAGAGTTTAACCTGCAGTGCACAAAAACATTAAGTTTAGGTCTGTTTTTTGTGGAAAGAGATGGTGAAAGCAGTGAAGAGTTGAATGACTGGAACCTGTCCAAGAAAAAGCAAAACATAAGCATATAAACAAGCAGCATCACAAGGGCTGTGCACCCCTAAAGCTTTCAGCAAAACAGGCTAACCTGTCAAGGCTGTCTCGGGAGTGAAATTTTAATGCTCAGATGCTACCGATGTATACGAAGTGTATGTTTCTCCTTGTCTGGGCTTGTACATTTGAATGGTGATTGTGTTGAATCTGTTGGTGGGCTGTGAAATTCTTGTAAGGAATTAAGAATAAGGAATTGAAGAATCATTCAAGAGTCTTTTTGCAAAGAGTTCTTGGGAAAAGAGAAAATGCAAAGCCTATTTTACATCACTTTCAATGATTTAAGAATCCTTTACTTTATAAAGTCAGTACCAGTAATATTAGTTGGTTACAGTGAACTGTCTTTACAGTTGTTGGAGAGTAATAATGCTTCTCCTCCCAGCATGGTTGTCTCCGCAGTTGTTCAGGTTCAGCAGTCGGTGCTGGGTGCTGGTGACCCGATCAGCAGTGATGGGAAACTCAGCTCAAGAATATCATTCAGAATGGGAAGCAATGAATGCTCCCTCTGCACTTTTTCTGGTCATCTTAGTTTTTGTCTTTTTTTTTTAATCTGGAGTATTTAATTTGTGGCTTCCTTTTCGTGGTGCACAGTGTCTCGCTACAGATGCAGCTGGTACTGCAGCTTTGAAGGAAAGCGGGCTGTGCAAGGCACGTGTCCACGTGAAGATTGCTTGAAGCATTTTAAAGATGTATTTGAGACACCCGTGTTACTCGTGTTTCACCGTGTGGATTAAAATAAATGAATGGGGTTTGTTGCTGCAAATCGTGAGACTCTAAACTGCAGTCGAGTGCTTTTTCTTGTGTGGAACATGTTTTTTTAACCCATCAGGCTGGGTTTTGCTACTTTGCTGGCAATGTTGTAAGATGAGCCAATTTCCTGTGTGAAAAATAAAAATAACATATTCCACATATTCAAAAGGCTTTATGTTGCCTCAGGAGATGCACTGGGGTTTGGTTTTGTTGCTGACGAAGATCTTGAAAGTAGTGTAGATAGGCTTGACCTCGGCAGTAGAATGAAAAGTGGCAACTACGACCCTTTAATGGCTACGTTGAATGAGGGATTTACATGGTACTGCTTTTCAGTGTGAACACCTTGGAGGGACAATGAGACTTTGTCCAGCAAAATACTTTGGAGGTATTTAATGTACTTGGCAGCAGGTAGTATAGTCATTGCAATTTTTGTGTTAGGTGGGGTGAATGAGGGATATATACTCTGGTCTCATCAGGTCTCATCGGTGAAGCCCCAAATTTATCGTGCATGTGCGTTGTGCTCTCTCCTTTCAAGCTGCCTGCAGAATAAAAGGTAACCGGGAGCTGCTGCTGAGGGCCCTTCAGGACACACGGCGCGGGCTTTAAGCCAAATGAGTTGTTTGGGTTGGCTGCCGTGACTTCTGGCTGCTCTTGTCCCAGGGCCTGAGGGACTTCTCCTGTTCTGGGACCGGATCTGTGCTAATTGCGTGACGGGAGGAGTAGTAGGGCAGGAGGGAAGGCGCTGGAGCTAGAGCCGCCTGGATCTCAGCCCGCCTGGGGCGGGCGCAGTGAAGCGATGCTGCGCCTGGGCTATAAGCAGAATCCCTGGAGTTAAGATACTGCATAGGCCTCCGTGGTAATTGTGGAGCTCTTACAGAATATTAAACATGAAGTCCCTTATTCTGTGAATTATGCCCCTGCTCTGAGATACTCGATATCGTATGGCCAACTAGTGACGGATTTCTTAAAGCTGGAGTAGTTTCTCAGGCTGGTGGCAGAGAGAGATGATGGTCTTTGGACTACCAGCAGAATCGGTTGCGTTACAAGAAGTCTTATTTACGAGAAGTCTTGCACGAAGTTGCAGGGTGGCAAGTTGTGATGGGTAGGCAGCTCGAGCAGCAGAGCAACCTCCGAGCATGAGTTACTACCTGTAGAAGAGCTGTTGCAGCATCCCGAAGCGATGATGGATGTAAATATTTCCACCACCGGTGTGACTGTGGCCCAGGGACCGGAGCACGGCCTCGGAGGACCGGCCCCGAAGGCGGGCCAGCTCCCGGGCAGCTGCCCGGCGGGGATGCGGGGAGAAGGAGGGGTGCTCCGGAGAGGGCTGAAGGAATGTGCCGGCTATTTGTCTGCGCTTAAAAGTGGTTCCTCTGAAGGGGTCTGTCATCCCGGGAGGATGAAAAATGGTTGATTCCACTCTGGGTAAGAAGCTTTCCCGGAGCGGCGCGCTGGAAAGTGCGGCCCGGATTTGGCTGGAGGATGCGATCGGCGTGTCGTAAATGCGCTACACGGCGTTAGAGTGGCTGAAGTCTAGTGGGTTTAAGTATTTGGCATTTAGTAAAGTGTGTATCTTTTTTCTTTTTTAAATATTATTCCTGTATTTCTCATTAGACCCATTTTTCATCACAGCTTCTGCTCCCCGCCCGCCCCATTTAAAAATACATATTGGAAATGGCCTTTTGGATGTCAGAGAAATGGAAAAATCTACTATCGTTCTATGGTAGTGAACAAGCATTTAGAAGGAACTGGAAACTGTTTTCAGGCTGGTCAAGTGCGAGCTCATGTTGGGCTGTTCTTAAGACTTTTTCTCTAGCGCTGCGTTTGCAGCTGGTCTTGATCAGGTGTCTGCTGCAGATATGTGTACAAATCTATTCAGTGATGAAGAGAGCAAAGACGGATAATAAATGTTAATTCTTCAGTGTTAAAGACAAGGACATTTGCCATATCTGGAGCAGTGAGTTAAACCAGCAACTCACTGTGTTCCAACTGCTAATCAGTTCACAGCGTGTGTTGCAGGACCCCAGTGTCATCAATAAACTGGTGTGTATAATAGCTGTAACCCAGAGCATCCCTTATTCTTGGGTGCATCTAGCGTGAGAAGACAATCTCCCGCCTGGAAATGCTCCTGAAGGCACGTCCTGCCCAGCTCGTGCCACGCGGTCTGGAGCCGTGGTACTTGTCTGGGGAGTACCCAAGTAGAAGCTTCTGCCTTTGCTCTGCTCTTTTCCTGTCTGATTTTTGAGGCCATCCTGGGAGTGAATTGCCCTGACAGCTTTGGGGTTCTCCTCTGTTTGAGTTATATTTTCACTTTCCTTCATTTTTACATGTTTACTGGTTTTGAACCTTACTGGCATTGGTAAAAGGTGTTTGATTGTAGGCTTGGAAGGGATGTACAAGGCAGTTGAAGATAGTTTTTGAAGCTGGACTTTTTATGCATGGGGCCTAGAAACCTTATTCCCGGCTTCGTTTAATTTCTGGGGTCTGCCATCATGGCTTACTAATTACTTTTTTTTTAATGAGGGCATCTGTTAATTTCTTCAGTATCCCTACTCTAGACTGCTTGAGAATTGGCAGGCTGGGTGTGAAAGGAGGAGTGTTTATCACGCTGTCTTCCAGCTCTGGGGAAGAGCCAGCTTCTGTTGAAACCAATGTTTGTGTAGGATATGGTATGTCACTTTTTTGCATGACTAACCATATAGTGATGTGGCTTTTTAATTGTACAAAGCATTATGGTTAACAAACATCTATTAAGGACAATCATAGTTGTCACAGATGAAAAATAAATAAAATTTGGATAATTTTGGCTCTTCGTTGCCAACAAGGCGGTGTTGCCCTCGATTCACCCTGCATCCCAGGCGTGGGGATGTGCAGCAGACTGAGCTCAGGAGGGGTCTAAGTCCTGCTGGTGGTTCATGGGCAGTGCTTGCCTTGCTCTCCCGTGGGCCTGGATCAACCCAGGGACTGTTGGCTGGGAAGCGTGAGGTGTAGCTGCCCCGCTCCCCTTCAGAGGGTGGATTTGGAAGAGGGAAAACAAGCGCTGCCTGCGAGACTGCTCTTCCTCCAGCCAAGTGGTGACCGCCAACGCCTCCCCCTGCCCCTGCGTCGTGCCTCGCCGCTTTCCTCCCGCTCCTCCTGGGCTGGGGCTCCATGCCGGCGCTTGGGAGAGCCCCGGCTGCCGCGGCCGAGCGCTGCCTGCCGCCCGCCCGCCCCG
>VZTQ01012248.1:0-82243 GCA_013400755.1 Pelecanoides urinatrix
CCGCCCCTGCTTCCCTTCGTCTAGCGGACGTCTCTTTCCCCTCATGCATTCAAGAGGGCTTTGGGGGTGCCGCGTCCCGTCCCGCCCACCGGGAGCCCTGTGCTGGCGGGGGAAGCGGGGCGGGGGAGTCGCCAGCTCTGCAGGTGCGAGCGGAGCCGCAGCCCGGCGGGTCGAGGGAAGCGCCCGCGGAGCCGCCCCGCTGCCGGGCTGCCCCGGCCCCGCCGGCGCTCCTGCCCGTGCTTTGTCCCGCCGGACTTGCAGTGGGGACCGGAGCAGGTGGCGGTGTAGGCGCTCCATCAGCCACCCCGCCTAAAATCAGCGAGAAGTGGTCTGGTCTTATAGGGGTGCTAGAGGTATGTTGAACGTCTGAAGAGCACTTTTCCGTTGCAAGTTCTCATAAATGAGAAGTGAATTACTAAGCTACGAAAACTCGTCGGGAAAACTCTATTTCATAAAGTGCATAGGAAAACAGGTACCTTCTAAATCCAGCATTACTGTGGCTATATTATGCACGTAGTAAGTCAGGAACTGCTTTATTTTAGAGCATGCATAAAATGAGTGGTATTGCTCTCCAGTAGCAGCTTGCGACTGGAACCAAGTCAACTACTGAGTGCAGCAATTAGTGTAACTCTGTGCTGCTCCAGGAGCCTTAAAGCCTGGTTCTCTCTGCATTTTTAACCCCCTCCATTGTCTTATGAAATTATGTTTGACATTTTAGTCGGTTATTCCTTAGTTAAGTGACGCAGATCTAAAAGACAGCCAATCAGATTAATTTAGCTGCATTTCCAAAAGACTTTATTAGAGGCATCCTTCTTGATATAAAAACATTTCAGAAAATTGTCATATTGAGAGGTAGGGTATTGCCATGTTTTAAAAAATAGAGGCAGATTTCCAGCTTGCTAGGGGCAATGGCCAATGAAAGACCCCACTCTACAGCTGTGAAATTTTCACCTTCCTGCAGTCAGTCAGAAATCATTGTAGTGGGGTTAGGGTTTCACTCCAGGTGTCTAAGCCATCATTAATTATCTTGAAAAGTGCTGAACAGTGGAGCAGTGTTTACATTTACAGTTATTATGGTTAGCTGTGATGGGAGAAGAGCCTTGGAGGGTCTCAAAAAGCTAGTGTGACATGGCAGCAGAATTAAGGGAAATAAAGGGTATTTTATTTTGAGCTCCATCCTCTCCTGTGCCAATAACTTCATTCCTCCATGCCTCCTCCTCTTAGGGCTTCCCATCATGTCTTTTAGCTCCCATCCGAAGAGCTAGCCTTGATGGTTTTGGGCAGATTTCCAAAGAGCGGTTTGCCACTGTCTCAAGGTGTAGCTGATCCCTTGTTAGCATTTTCATCAGAGGGTGAGCAGCTCCCTTCTAAAAACCACAGAAGGCAGGTGGGGGAGAGAATTCCTGGTTCATCTCACGAGTGGGCTCGGTTTAGCCTGGTGAGTATGCACACTTGTGCTCGGAGGCATGCCTGAGTCCTCACTCTGCACGGATTAAAACCGGCTGCTTGTGCCTTACAGCTTTGGCAGTCCTTTTCTATCCATTTGTTTTGAAGTCTGCCTTTCCAGGGAGAGGAACAAAACCATCAGATTCTTCTAAAAATGAAATCTGAAATCCTTGTGGATCTTTTTCTTGTTCCTTCCAAACAAGCAATTGTCTCTGTAAGGTCTAAGAGCTGTCTCTCTGCCAACTCTACTAAGGACGTAAAATGAGTTTTCATAACCCCATTGCTCTTCTGCTAGCCACTTTTGCTAGCATGTGTGTGCTTTACAGTAAATGGTGGATCCGGTCATGTACTGCGTGTACATGCTGGTCAGTGAAGAGATCTCAAGTGAGGGTTTGATAACATGGTGCCGAAGGGTCCAGTTGAGGCAATTTGCTTTATAGACTGCAACTACCAAACAAGTTTGAGCATTCATTTAAATATACAAATTTCAAAAATTTTAATAAACGTTTTCTGTAAGGTTAGACAGATGTTTGCCAGTGTTTAGTCATTACTTTTATAATATTTCTCCTGTATTGTTAAGTGTTTGACTCTAGCAGAGATTAATTAGTCTCACAGGAATTTATATAAAGTCAGCCAATAGACCTAGAAGGACTGGACAAAATGTCTAGCTGTATTTTGTGCTGTCAGTGACTTAAGTACTGTATTGTGGTGCTCCAGCTGAGTAGACACAGCTGTATTTTATGATTATTACCTGCAAAATGCTGTTGTACAGAGTAGTGAGTAGCATTTCAGTCCCTTGCTTGGACAATTGCTTTGCTCTCTGCGTACTAAACGTGATGAAATACCCAGCCTTTTGCCTCTGCTGTGTGGGTCACTGGTTTCAGTGGGAGCAGTGGTTGTCCAGGGATGCTGTAAATCTGAACTGAATGAAAAAGAAGCCCTTTGACCAGGTCCATCTAGATATGTGTTTCTTAGCTGTTTGACAACAGTATTACAAGTGCATGCAAATCAAGGGCCTGATTCTTTTTGTATTGTGTTCTGAAAACTCTCAGTAGTCATGTGATTCTTGGACCTTGTATTGACAAGTGTAGACTTAAGCGATGATCTGTATTTCAGTGGTTTCATGAGGTGAAAAATCTCCATCATTTTTCTTTTTTGGAAATGACATTTCCAAGTGTGTCTATATGAATGGGTGCTCCAGAATGAGCAATGGAAGCAGCATGAACCCAGGCTCTAATATAAAGGAACAGGGTTTCCCACATGGCTGCGGGTAGGTCTGTGTGCCCCTGTGATTGTCCTCTGAGCACTCCTCAGTCTCCTTCTGCTTGTAGCGTACGGAAACAGTGGATTGGTAGGATGGCCCCATCACCCTAGTCGACAATGACAGCTTTGAGGTCATGCTGGGTAGAAAAGACTCATCTGCAAAGGTCCACCATTTTTTGGCCTGGGAAACTAAACTTAGTGATACAAGCACGGGCTTGAACCAAGGTAAGGTACAATGTGCTGTCATGTCTTTGCTGTCTGCCTGGTGTTAGGGCTCTTCTCCAGTGGCAGCTCTACAGTATTGTGCTAGAGTGGGAGGAAAAATATGGCCCAGCTATAATAGGCCTGTTGGAGTAGCAGTGGTATACAATGGCTAAATACGCCCTTATATTTAAATAACACTTGTGCATAGTCATTTGTCCAACTTTATTGGGAGGGAATAATGTATATACTGCTTTAATAGCAGTGAGTTGAAATAGGAGATTATCAGGAAACCGAGTGGAATAGTTTATTGAGTTTGGAGACATCATGGATTTAGGAACATTGAGGGGAAAACCCCAGTATGTTGTTTCAGTGCCATAATGGGGATAGCTGAAATATGTACGAGTATGTTAGACTCTTTGCTGATGCATTGTGCAAATATTAAAACAAAAATTTAAACCAGCTTTTGCTATGCCTTCAGGGTTATTTTTTTTTTTTGTCAGACCTGTCTTTTTTGTGTGTGTGTGCCAGAAGGGGAAGATGAGTCTTATTTACATAATATATCTTCTGAGAAGTCAGTGAAGTGAGAAGGCGGTTATGAACATCATATTGCTTACCTGGCTTTTTAGCATTTTAATTGGTGCAAATGCCATCAAAATGGTTCTTAGGATAAGTACACTTATCCTAAGTGTAAATTTTGATGCTGGATCCTCAGTCTAATTGAAATGTGAACACAAGCATCTGAATTTATGAAAGCAGAAATAGGCTAAAAAGCTTTCTGTTGCGGTGCATCCTCAGAAGAGAAGAATTTTAGAGATCTACCTAAAAATATTTGAGTACCTCAATTTGAAGACTAACTATTTCTATGTTTGTAACTTATCAATAATTCCTTAAAAAAAGGTGCTAAAAGATGATCAGTTGCAATGAAATCTATATGATATTTTGATAGAATCATAGAATAGTTTTGGTTGGAAGGGACTTCTAAAGATCACCTCGTACAACCCCCCTGCCATGGGCAGGGACATCTTTCACTAGATCAGGTTGCTTAAGATGTCCCTACCAATGCCAGGGAGGTTGAAGATCATCTTTAAAGATCATCTAGTCCATATTGTTAATTTTTGTTTTCATATTATTTATTTTAGGTAGGACAACTTGGGTTCATTTTAAAGTATCCGTATGAAAATAGCGAAGAGTGTTTGATCTCCAAAGGGTGGCTTCAGGCTACATTCCTCTTTGGTCATTATTATATTTAAATTGCTGTTGAAACTCGCTTATTTTTCAGTTTTTGATCTTCTTCCGTATTCCAACAAGCGAGTGGTAACGAACTTCTTGCAACAAGCACTTGGTGATCCTATGCTGAATGAAGTGTACTTGCTGTCAACATTCAAACTGCAGCCGAAGAGCACAGCCACCATATTTGGCCTGTATTCGTCAGCTGACAACAGCAAGTATTTTGAATTTACGGTAATGGGACGGATGAATAAAGGTGAGTTGTTTGGTGTATGTAAGGGAAAAGTAGTGTTGGATCCATAGTTATTAGTGTGTCAGAGATGGATGTTGAAAACTGTGTGATTAACCTTTGTGCTTGAGTTATTCCTTTTGCATACTGTCACCACTTAGGCCCCCCCTCACAAGATAAAAGTGTTGGTTACATCCCTGCTCACTCCTCTTCTCTTCTCTTCCTCTCGCTGGATGCTGCTGTCTCCTGGTCAGGGGAAGCTGACCTGACAATCAGCTGTTATCTCTGCTCTGCCTGGTGCTTGCTCTAAGCAATGCTGAGAAAGGAGGGAAAAAAGGAGTATGGAGAAAGGAGTGAATTTGATTTCTTTTTTTTTCTTTTTTTCTTTTTTCCTTTTTCCCCTTGGGACAATCAGTGGTTCTTATTACTCAGGAATGTGAGGGACACACGCACATGCCGGCTCATCCATATGAAAGGCAGGTTCTTGTTCTGCCAACCCTGGAGGTTATATGTGACTATACAAGACAAACATCCTTAGCATTTACAGGATCTTTTGGGTGAATTCAAGTCTTTGTTCTCCATTTATTGAAATTAGTTAATCAGGAGTCAGAGTAGGAACTTTAGCAGACTTTTAGAAATGGAGAGCTTTAATCGCTCTCTAGACCAGATCTAAGATACATTGCAATTTTAAGGTTCAGCGAAAAATTGTCGAATGATGTAAATTATTGTTGCTCCATTGACTTCACCACTGCTATGACAATTTGCTGCTGCAAATGTTGTAATCGGGCAACTGAATCGAATGTACTGAGAAACTCTACTGAGAAATTTCAGTTTACACGTAGGAAAATTATTCTATATGGTGAAGAAAAGCATACCTTTTTCTTGGGGAGTGTAGGAAAGTGAGTTAGATAAAACTTTGGCAGTTTTATCACGTCTACCAAAATCCTGAGGTCGGGGAGTAAGAACTTTTGTGCAATGTGTGTGTTGGGGGTGGGTAAGACGCAGTCACGCAGCCTTATCGGTAAGTGTCATACAATTCCTAACGCTGACTTACCTGATTGCTAAATAAATGATAGATCACACATACTCCCTCTCTCCCTCACACACACAATTATGTGTGTTAATGTTATACATATATATAGGAATGCATATGTATACACACAAATATGTGTATATACATACAATTTTGAACATATCAAACTCTTTTCTTGATTTTCAAGAATACCTGCATGCCTCATGGTTACTGATATGCTTTAACTAACAGACTTAAGAGGCTTTCTGGTGGAAGGTTACATGGCTTCTTTTGGTTTTGTCCTCTGGATGTTAGTGTTGTATTTGAGAAGTGTCTCTGACAGGACGGTGGCATATAGATAGGCAACATGAAGAAACTTGTCCTGTCGGTGACCAGTGTTGGGTAGATGAGGGACATCTGTAACCTACCTGTTGTAAAGGACTGATCAAACAGAGGGAGGCTTTTCGCAGCAAGGCTTTTCCATGGAGGTCTCTTTGCCTTCTTATTACTTTAGTGCACCTTGTTTAAGGCATATGGCAGCATGCGAGCAGTAGGCCGTATTTTCACGTGTGATTTCTCTGGAAGTGTCCAGTGTCCCATATGGCTACTTCATACAGTAAGTTAAACCACATCCAGGAGATCGTCATGTGAGCTGAAAGTATGGAGTGTGGGGGCTGTATGTGATCCTCTCAAGACTGGAGTTCATCGCTTAAGTGAGCCAGTGTTGGCGTCTTAGCAAAATGCAGCATCTAAATATCTATGGTTTTGGAAGGGTGCATAGTGCTTCCTCTGCATGGTATTTCCACTTATGCACCCAAATCTGATCTAAGTAGCCCAAAGCAGGCCTTAGTTATCCTTTGAAGTGCCACATTTGAGAGCTGTGTTCCAAATGGTTTGCTCATGTTCTGGTTTTGCTGTGATATACCTGATAGTAAAATGTTCATAACGCCTAAATGTTTTTAAAGCACAAATCTGAATTACTGGGCAACTGCTCAACTTGCTGTGGTTAGACCAATGTATTTTTCAGAGGCAAATAGCATCCATGGGCTTCTTACCCTTTTTGAATGATTCCTCTAGGGAACAAATATCAATAAGTGCATAAAAGTGATGTAACTTAACAATTCTGTGAAGCAGTTCCTGTTTACTGGCAGGATTAGTAGTTTCACTGAAAATCTGTTTCTTAAACAATACAGGTGAGCCACTTACTCTCATGAATGTTAGTGTAGAATATCCTAGCAGCGAACACGTAATGTAGGGGCTTGGATGAGTTAAATCTTTCAGAGATGGAGGCTGTAGTCCAGCAAAATCTCCCTTCAAAAGCTTATTCTAGTTTACCAGATGGATATTTGGCTGAGGAAGGAATACTTGATTCTCTTTCCAAGCCAGACTGCTCCTTGTCCTGAAGCTATTCTGGCAGGGTCCGTTCTGGGCCCTGCCACCATCTCCTCTTTCTTTCTCTAGCTTACTGCTGTGTTTGGTCACTCTGAATGCAGGGCCCAGATCCAAAGGCCTTGCTTTCATATGACCAGGCGTGCATAATATTCACATAAGTAAAATGTCTGCAACGTACTCTGTCATGCCAGATCTTTGAGTTTGCCAAGAAATGCTGCCTTTTAGCAAGTTACTGGTGACCTCATGCACCTTTGCAGAAATCTCAGCTCTGGCAGCGTTTTGACATAAACAGCAGTGAAAACATTCCTGATATTGATCACAGCTGCTGGGACTTTAGCACTAGTGTAGACTTTAAAGATGGAGACATACCCTGCCCCGTTCATGCTGGTATAAATCTGGATTAATCTGGATTCTTTTAATCATTAGACTAAGCAATTAGAAAAATAGTAGGGAACATGTATCCAGTAACTAAGGTGGTCACCAACAAACAGGTATCACAGCATCAAAGAGGGTACATTAGCAGTGGAGAGATGGGAAAATAATTTGTTAAATGACTAGAAATGGGATGAGTTCAGTAGGTGTTATTAGTTCTGACGCTAGTAAGAGTTTTTCCCTCCACTATATCCACAATTTTTAATTGACCTCATGTTAATACATGTGTTTCTTGAAGGTCAGAGTATTTGTGAGCTCTCACTTAATGCACCCGTAGCAGCTGTCTGTGAACTTCAAACAGATGTTCGCGAGAGCCAGCAGCTAACTGTTTAGGTGCCTGGCGCCTGTGCAACTTGACTCCTCAATGCACATAACTGTTATCATGAGGAAATAAGGGACATGCAGGCTGGTGATCAGTGGGATCTTTGAAACAAGGTCTGTCTAATATTGTAGAGTAGTTATGCACTGCCTAGATGCACACAGATCATTGCTTCTGCAGATATGCATTCAGAGAGCCAGGGAGAGATTTTATGGAGAGAACTAGGTAGCTGGTCTAAGACATTTAGCTTGCAGATCCTAGTTTACCGATCCAATTTCCTTAGGAAAGAGACATTTTTTCAATATTACACAACACATAAGAATTTTTTTTGTCTGCTGTTTTGTTTTTTGATCGTGCATTTTACTTCATAAAATGAGAATTTTTTTGTGTGAATTATCAAGTACGTCATTCACTAACGCCTTAAAAAAGAGTTGAGAGGGGGCTTAGTCATTTTCAGGGGCGGAATATGTCTTTTGTGCATTATATTTTGTTTTTACTTACTATTTGTTACAGAGAAATGCAGGTTATTGACTTGGAATCATGCTTCCTTTGGTTCCTTTAATGATGCATTTGGATACACTGTCAGATGGCTTCACTGAATGAAATGTGCGTTACTGAAACTGATTTTTTTCTAGTTGTACATTTCTGCTGCAGAGTGTTTCTAGGTGTATCAGACATGTACTTGCCAAAGTGCTGTCAGCAGGTTGTCCATTACACCCTTTACCTTTACCACTTGTATTTTAGCACGTTATGGCCTGTAAGGTGACATTGGTTAAGCCAGTTAGGGAGGCCTGGACAAAGCAGTAGAAAACACTGTGCAGGTAGCAATGCTTTACAAATGGGGAGTCACGCAGGAGTCCTGGTAATCCTGCTCTGAGAGTCAATGTCCCATTTATTATTACCATTTATATCTGCATATGGGATGCATTTACAAAAGCTGACGTGTGGAAAAATACAACGGCAATTGCAGATTTCCATGGGATCTTCCTTGATCACTCTTGGGTTATCTGCTACCCTCTGATAGTCCTTCTGTGTATTTTGTACTAGTGGTGCTGCGCTATCTGAAGAGTGATGGGAGATTGAATTCGGTGATCTTTAGCAACATTCAGCTGGCTGATGGGAAACCCCATGCTGTCATCTTGTGGCTGAGTGGCCTGCAGCAGGGATCGAGCACAATAGAGTTGTATCTGGACTGCCTGCAAGTAGGTGCTGTTCAGGACCTGCCAAAAGCATTTTCAGCGCTGTCTCAGAGGACGGCGGCAGTAGAGTTGCGCACTTTCCAGGAGAAGCCACAGGTGAGTGGGAAAACTGGGAGCAGGCTGAGCACTTAAAGGGATCACCAGGGATCCTCTGGATCACTGAATCCAGACCTCAGCCCTCACAGCAGCCAAGCTCTGCACAATGGTGCTTCAGTAATACTTGAGTATTAACTTGTGAAATAAATGTAAATATAAGTTCCCTGTGGTACACGTGAAATCTTAGCTTCATTGAACCCAGTGATAGTTATGGTATTGGTTTTAAACACAACTTTTGTTTTTTTTTTTTAATAAACTAAACCAACACCTGCCTCCCTCACTTCAGTCTAGGTGTTTCTTGGGGACTGGACATTTTGCAGGGATGCAGTAAAGGCAGCTCTTTGTCAGGTTCTTAAAACTGTTCAGTATGAGCAATGCTTGGCTGTGTATGTGGCTTTCCTTTTCATGATAAGCCACATGGACTAAAAAGACAAAAGAAGAGGGGGACTCACGTGGGGTGAGAGTCCAGTCCCCATCGGTTTGACCACAATAGTTTTTCTTCCTCTGTGTGCCAACCAGGGGTTGGCATAGCTTCCTGTCATCTCACTATCAGCAGTCTGAGGTAAACAGTATCTTCCACAAGCATCTTCCATCATCCAAAATATGCATTAGAAGGTGCAAAGGCATTCTGCCCTCAAGGTTGCCCCCTTGTTTTGTTTCATTGCAGGCCTGAAAATGAGCCTGTTTATATGGAGAATCACTAAAGTGCCCACATTCCTGACATGAATGTAAACCTCTTTGAAAGGGGGGAAGAATGGCTGCTTTGAATTCAGTTCAACACACAAAAAATATCATTCATATATGCCACGGATATAAAAATATATGAACTTTCTGGTATGTGAGATCATATGAACTGGAATAGTAAAAGAAGGTTCAAAATAAAACCACAGCTATATGAAAATCTGCAAGGGAAAGATTAGGGGTTTCATTACAGTTCAGATGGTGATGGGTGGCCCTGAAGGGGCCTGTAGGAGCCCTGCAGGTTTAGGAAATGGACAACCTCTCTAAAAAATTAATTTATTTTGTCTGATATTTCACATTTTTTCCACTGTTGTACCAGAATTGTGAGCTCTGTTTTTCTTGTGAGTCCAGGATACACTAGAGGAGCTGAAGCTGGTAACTGGAGGAACACTTGCCCAAGTGGGGAACCTGCAGGATTGTTTTCTTCAACAAATTGAACCTATTCCTCAGTACACGGGTAAGGCCTGCAACCAGGAGTTAAAATTGTTCCTTAGGATACCAGTGCAGAGAAACTAACATGATGAATACTAAAAATGTGGAGAAGCTCTATAGACAAGTAATAACGATTGTTTGACTGAATTACAGCCATGATAATTTCCTGTAAATGTTTTAGAAATAGCTCAATTTAGAGAAAAAACAGTCACTGCTGCTGGTGATAAAGCAATGAGTTGTCCTAGTGAAGGAAGAGTTTGTAAAGATTAAAAGAGGCGTTTTAGCCTAATTTGGAAGACAGACTTTTGTGATCATGATGTGTTTGTATCAGCTTAATAATATTTTAAGTGTTCCAATTGTAGACAGGAAGTAGTCCTAAATGTAATACACTGCTACAGGCTTTATGAAAATTGATGGGTCTTGCTAGTGTATCCATCTATCTGTGTGCTTATCCACATGGCCAGTATTCATCTTTTGTTGATCACTGGAGTGTCCTGGAGAGGGGAGGAACAAGGCATGAAGAAGGACACAGAAGACTGCAGAGCATGTGGGTGCTATGGCCACAGAGTCTGTAGGTCCGTGTGGGAAAAGCCATTGCAAGGCAACCATTAGTCCTGCTGCAAGTTAGCCAAGGCTTTTGTCACCTGCTGGGCTGGAAGTGTGTTCCAAAACCAATTCCTTTTCTGCCTGTGCTAAGCATTGTGGAGACTGAGCTGGGAACAGAGAGGAAAGGAAGGAGGTGAGGCTACTGGGATATCCTGCAGGTCCCCAGGGCCTAGGTGCAATCCACTGTGATGGGCGAGGGTGCTCTCTCGACACAGCAAACCTGGGCTAGACTGCCCCATCTGTACCCTTCATAGTCCCTGTCGATCTGCCTTTATGCTGCGGGTGTGAGGGAGAAGAATGGGTTCACACCGTGCATGCAATGTGTTAATATGTGGCAACCATGGGGGGGAAAAAAGTGAGTTCAAGGTTTGAAATAGGATCCATGAGAAGTTCTCTCTTGCACCCTTTCCTGTCCCCCCTGCCAAACCCAGCCCTTCAGCATTGCTACTTTTGATTAGAATAGAGACAAGATACACAAATGTAATATGAGAGCATCTTGGGTACATTATATGAATGTAGGCATCAGTGGTGTGCAGTGATAACAGAATGTGTTTTGCCTTTTAGTTATGTACATCCTCAGTTGCACATGCTTCTGTTTTCTTGCTTCTTAACATATATACACCTAGGCAAAAAAATACGGAGTTCTATCATCAAAGGTTTCTTTCTTTTTTTTTTCCGCCTAAATCAACAGACATTTGCACGTAGAAGGGAAGGGTAATTCAGTGTTTCCTCCTGGAAAAACTCACAGCTCTGTGGGCGAGGTTTCCAGATTGGAGGCTTGCAGCTTTCTCATTTGTAACTTTTTGCTCATTAATCAGTAATACAAACAGTAGTAATACAGAGAGATATTGTCTCTCTCTGGCTGCCTCCACCCAGCTGAGCTTTTCAAATTCAGTGGCTTATAACCTTCAAGTGGAATTAGTATCATATTAATAATAATAGAAAACAACTCACATGAATATATTCAAAGACTACATAACCAAATCCACCAAAGGAAAAGGTGCAAATGTTCCAACAGCAATATTAACTCAGCTGCCTTGCACTTTGTATATGCTTCATGATGCCCTTTTACAGGAACAATATATCAGATAACCACAATTTTGCCTTCAGCCAGAAAAAGCTGGAATGCAAATGCTTAGCTGTATAGGGGTTTGAGACCTATGTATCTTGGTAAAAGCATGCATTATCATATTAATTGGAAAATCCTTGGAAGAGCTTTGGACCTGAGTAACTGTACATGGCTTTGACTGTGTGCCTGATCATTGCTCACTGCTATGGCAGCAGCATTCCCACCATGTTCAGTCTGTGAGGCTGAGACACCTAAGCAGTGTGGATGAGAATATGATGATCAGACAGAGGTTGAACATGTGTATTTGGATGTTCCCGTGTGGGTAGGAAAATACAGTGCAAGATGCACTGAGTTTGGTAGATGAGATTAGTATGCTGCCTGTAATCATCATCACAAAATCATTCAGGTCAGAAGGGATCTTTGGAGGTCATCTAGTTCATGTAGGGTACCTGAACCTGACATAGTGTAAAAAAAAAAAGCTATGTTGCAGCAGACCAAAGATTCTTTTAACCTAGCTACTGTTAGAGGCAGTATGCCAATATAGACCCAAGGGAAAGAGTGTAAGAGAGTGGACTTACAGTGTGTTTTTTCCCTGAATGCTTTCCTATTCTCCAGGAGTTCATGGTATACAGAGTTCTCGACTCAGAGGTGCAGTCTTTGTGTTTTGTACTCAATATACGTTTCCTTCCTTGAATCTGTCCAGTCAGTTTTGAGTGCATGATCAAGAACGTCTCCTGGCAAAAAATTAATCACATGTCTGCGGAGATACCTCCTTTTGTTTGCTTTGAACCTGCCTCTTTGTAATTCTACATGCAACTTGTATATGCAGCTTTTTTGGTGGAGGATTATAGGCTGACAGGAAACTGTTCTCTTGTCAGCCATCATCCATGCTTTAATCATGGCTGGATCTCTGATCAAGTAACCACAGTCTCTTTGAATGACACTTCAGGACTCTGACTTTGCCAAATGGGGGCAAGTGGAGTGCTTGAGCCATTATTGCTCCCAAGAGAACTAGAAGTATCTATGAGGCATTTCACGGTGACCTGCAATTACACAAGCTAGTGTTTGTGTGTTTGCCCTGCCTGGGCCTATTAGCTGTGTAATGAAGCTGGTCGCCTGCTCTAAATCCAAGGCCCTGTACTGGAACAGGTTGCCCAGAGAAGTTGTGGATGCCCCATCATTGGAAGTGTTCAGAGTCAGGTTGGATAGGGCTTTGAGCAACCTGACCTAGTGAAACATGTCTCTGCTATGGCAAGGGGTTGGACTAGATGATCTTTAAAGGTCTCTTCCAACCCAAGCCATGCTCTGATTCTATACTGCAAGGTCCTGGGAACAGAAAGACGGGGTAGCTCCCTGACATGACCTCAGGCTTACAGAGAATACACGTCAAGGGACTTCATTTCCCTGTTAAACAGTAATTCTTGAGATCTGTCTCTGAATTTAATTATTGCTGTGAAAGCTATTCTGTTACGCAGGTTGTTACTGACTCAGAGTATAGAGCTGGGGACTGGCTGAACTGGGGAGTTACCTCAGTAGGTGGGGTATGGATGAGAGAGACTACATGGTAGGACCAGATAACTGTATTGCTTACCCTGCTTGCTTCTGGGAAAAGGCACCCACAATATACTGTGGACCAACAGCTCCCTGAAAAGCCTCTTTGAGTTCTTACCACTGATCACTGGTCACTCTGCTGCAGGTGGGGCCTACCGTAGGACTTGGCTTTAAATGGAAGAGGAAGAAAAAAAAAAAACAACTATGGGAAGTCATCTGTTTCTGCTCTGCTGTCTAAATTTGCAAACAGGACATGTAGTTCATGGCAGTATAACCTGTTTAGTCCACCTTAAAGTTTAGCAGTCTGCAAAACTTAACTGTACAAAATAGACCTGGTTTTGATTTAGGTGCTAGCCAACAAACGGCATCTGAAATCTTGAGAATTTTTTGCAGATCTCAATCAATAATGCCTGAACCATTCTTTGTGTTAAAAAAAAAAACAAAACAACAAAACAAACAAAAAAAACCAAAACAAAAAAAAACCCAAGCAAAACAAAACCAGGCCCCAACATCTGTCCCAACAGCCTGCATGCCAAGTTCCACTATGGGATTCTGAAATACCCATGACATTAAGTCCTGCTGCCTTCCTCCCAAATAAAAATAAAACAAGGTTAGGACTATAACAGAGGCAGGTTCTGCAACAGGTCATTCCCGAGTCTTTAGACTTGTTCAGTGTTTTGATGAAATGAAGAAAATGTATGTGAGGAGTTGCACAATTCCCACTGGAATGTTTGGAAACAGACATGCTTTGAAGTACAAAACAATGAGGTAAACATTAAGAAAAGCATTTTTCATATAAGCTTTCAATACTCAAAAAGTAACACATGAATAAACCTCCCTGAAACCATTGGGCATAATATCAAAATATCCTGCCTGCTTAGAATGTAAAAGAGCATATATTTGTGAAATTTGTTTTGAGATACAGACTTAGAGAAGTAAGCAAATAGCTACTCCAGAGAGCTGCAAACTCAGAAGTGAGCTACAAACAGAAACTACTATGAGCTACTGTGCTAAACATGCTCTCTGCTTCCCCTTTGTCACTGGGTCAAAACTAATGTTTCATTTAACAGCTAAAACTCTCATGTGAAGATCTTGGGTTGGTGCTGGTCCTTCCCTATGGCTCATTGCAGATGTAACTTTTGGTATTGTCTTAGAGGTCTTTAATTTGTTATTTGGTATTGAGAACTGGCTTTGGGGTGAGTTCATAGCGTGTTGAGTAGATGTTTTGTGAATCCATACAAACTCTGCACTCTCGAGAAGCAAATGCAGCCATGAAACTTGTGTACAGTGTGATGAGCTGCCTTTTGGAAGAAAAGCCATATGACTGTCACAGGTATTAAAAGTGCTGTTTTCCGTAGAGCAAGCATTCGTGATGCATGGTCGGAGCTGCAGAGTGAGCTTCCTCAAAAAACTGGGTAACTTCACTTTGAAAAGTGTGCAGGAATCAGTTGTGGTGACATGGAATAAACTTATGGAGGGTGACTTCCCATTGTATGCACAGGTACTTCATGCCCCGCCTTGCTCTCCTGTCCCAGATGGGTTATCACAAAAACCCAGTCTTAAAATCCTAAGGTTTCACTTAGGGTTGCTGTTCTCAGGCTGGGGTGGGAACTGGTAACACTGGCGGCATTAGTTGCCAGTGTTGTTAGGTCTTACTAGAGAGCCTTTACGCTGAAATAATGGTAGAAAAATCACAAGCTGCTTTTCTCTCTGTAGAGAGGTTTCTGTTTTGCTGATTTCTGTGCTATACAGTGGAGTTCAGTCCAGAAAAGCCTTGAGTTCGTGCAAATCACACTATAAAAATTGGAGCTAGATACTGTGTTTACTGTTACTTAATCCCTGTATGAATCCTTAGAGTAATGTCTGCCCTCCTTGGCTCTTCACCCTTTCCATCTTGTATCTCAGAAATTGTCACAGCAAATGAAGGAGAGTTATGTGCATTGTGCTCTCTTTTTCATTGCTGTTTCCCTGCAGGTGATTTTAATAGGCAGCTGATGGGTCAGATGATGCAGATGAACCAAATACTGGGAGATGTGAAAGACCTTCTCAGACAACAGGTACTGTATAAATGCTTCAGTGTGAAATATCCCAAGCTTGCCACTTTTGATAGAGTCGGGGCAGAATTCACGTAAGCAATAAACTCCTGTATAGAGTTCATTGCCTCAGAGGCATGAAACAGTGGAGAAGAAATAACCATATAAGTCCTGATACCTTGTGCTCACTATGGAGCATCACTGATTGTGGGAGTGTAGGGGACTTGCTTATTCAGATCCAGAAAATCTAGTATTTTTAGTGGAGAGGAACTAGAGTAGCCATCCTAGCCCACTGTTAGAGGTAGGTCTGTTGCACAGAACTGAAATTGTAGTTGTTCCACTTGCTGGTGGGTGTCAGAACTGGAATTGCTGGTGGCACATGCCTTTAGTAAAGACTTAAAGGTCCCGATGAAGGCTGAACTGAAGTACAACCACTATCACTGTCCTTAATTTTATGGAGTACCAATAGCATATCATTTCAAGATAGAGTACCTATGTGGCATGGTTTGAGTGGCATCTTGGGGAAAAATGATAATGGTTCTTCTGGCAGCCAGGTGCAAACTGGACCTGCCTGTATCCAAATAATGTTTATTTTCTATATCCTCAAGGTCAAAGAAACAACTTTTCTGAGAAATACCATAGCTGAGTGTCAAGCTTGTGGTGAGTATTTCTGTATTGCCTGTAAAAGGCAACCAGATGAGATGTAGTGTCATTTTAAAACTAATATTGATTGCATCAGCTTTAATCGGTTTCTAAGAACTAATTNATAAGCCAGTGTACTTGCACTGGCTGCATGTCCTGCTGTTATGTCCTGCTGCATGTTCGTGGGCTGCCAGCTGCTGTTTCTTTATTCTGCTTATTTGTAGACTGTCAGATATGTTCTTGTGAAACCATGGCACTGTTTTTCTTATGAAGTTGCTGATTTAGCCAGAGAAATGTCTTGTACCATCACACTTGAGTCCCTTGGGCCGTCTGAGGTCACTGGCTTTCAGAGTTTCCTCCCCTGGCCAACAGCAGATCTGTAGTGGAACTAACCTAGCAGAAGGGCTCCCATCTGTAGCCAGGCGAAACATGTGGACCTAACAAAACAGCCTTAATTTCCCCTGTCTGGGGACGCAGCAAGCTGCCCAGCATGAAGTCTCTTCAGCCACAGCACAGCTGATAGCAGTGCAGTGCAGAAACACGAAGCCCCTGCTGCACAGCATCTTGGGGATCTCTTCAGAGTGCTTGCCAGCTGAAAGCCACGATGGATGTTTCTTTCAATCACCGAAACTGTTGTTCTTTCTGCATTAAAGGTTTGGGAACTGTGAATTTTCCAACTCAGCTTCCTAGGCGCAGTAAACCCAAATGCGAAGTTAATTCGTGCTTCAGGGGAGTCAGATGCGTGGAGACAGCAGAAGGATTTCAGTGCGGTCCCTGCCCTGAAGGGCTCACAGGGAATGGAATTACCTGCTCAGACATTGATGAGGTAAAATAGTGACTGAATCTAACAAAAAAAAAAAAAGGGGGTGGGGTAAAAGCTGAAAAGCAACTGTTTCATACATATCAATGGGTTGCTGCTGCTTGCTGTCTTCAGCATTTGCTGACTGCTTGCACAGTGAATATTAATTCATTATGATTTGATTCTACTTCCCTATTTTGCTGTTGCTGCAACTTTATGGAGGTTATATGTGTGAAAACTTGAAAGACCCTTGGTGAATTGTGAAATCACTTAAAGGAGTTTCATGTTTGAAAAAAACCCAAAACCAACCAAAACAAGCTTTTGCTGTAGTTGTTCCTATTCCATAAGAAGGTGCAGTAGCTTCTGTTATAGGCGGAACTGCAGAAGCACTTCTTGTCAATATGAACTTTGTTTCTTTAAATCGTCGTGCTCCTGAACCAGCCTTGGAGACCAAAGTCTTCTCTTCAACCCAAACTGGAGTAATGTTTTCAGCCTTACCTTAAAAGTCTATGAAAGAAAATAAACATTTATTGCTATTGTTCCTTTTACTTCTTCATGGTTGTGTTGAAAGCTGATAATGTTGACCTAAATATTTTTTTTCCTTGTGCTATATGTTAGAAATTCAGAGCTTGCTTGTATTGAGGACTGAGTTAATAAATTTACAATGTCTTAAATGATTAAATAAAACCTCTGTTAATTGGAATGTGACACTTGCTCAGAACACAAACAACTAAACTGCTTACAGCTTCACTGCATTTTTTCTGTGTGATGATTTTTGCCATTACTCTTTAGGGATTTTTGTGGAAAAGCACCTGGACGTAGTAGACCAGGGAACCCGGAGAATTAGGTCACTAACTGTGCCTGTGGATAACACAGTACTACCAATGTACCTGCCTAATGATGGAAAACAGCAAAACAATTCCTTTTTTCTCCTTCGTAGCCAACAGGAGGTGTGCTTTGACTGCTCTTTCGGTTTATCCCCTCCTGTAGGTCATCAGCAGAGAGGATGTGATGTGCCCAACTTATATTTGTCTGTGAAAAACACTGGAGAGAAAGTGGGTTGAGTGTGGCAGTTTCCTGAGTTGTAGGCGATGTCTTTTGTTTTGCCTCACATGGCACGGACTATGTTTGCTGCAACAGAAGGTGCAAAAAATGGAGGTGAAGCTCTGAAATGTGAATGCAAGAAGTGAAGCTGAGACAGCTGTGGTGTGAGTTTCATGCCACAGACAACCATGGTGAGAGACTCAAGCCAGCCTAGGTGGAGCCCACCAGTACGGATGGGTTCCACCTCCTGAGCCATGGACTGAGGCAGAGCATGGCAATAATCTCCTCCCTGCCATTTTCAGGGTTGGAGCAACTCTACGCGTGACAGCAGTGGTGGGAAAACAAACTGAGACTGGTTTGTAGTGGCCTGACATTAACATGGTTTTCTGTGAGCAGTTAGGCTCTGCCACTGGAGACTGATGTGCCTTCATGTTCCTGCCACCACTCCACATGGCAGACCTGATCTCACATTAGAAACAGCGAGGAAATTTTGCCAAAACAGTGTCATAGAGATACAGTCTTGCTTAAATGAGGTCTTTACGTGGACACTGCTACTGAAGTGCCACCTAGTTTGGTGCGGTTTTGTTCACCAGTAATTATCTCCTTTAACAGCTGGATTTTCACTTATGGTTGCGCAGGGGAAAAAAGGTAATAAATGGCAATAGCTTTTCATTGTCTAATAAGAGGGCATGTGTTATTTGTTTTCCTGAGTTAGCTGAGACTAAGAAGGAAAGTGTTTGTTTTTTGGGGTTTTTTTGAAAGCTTTTTAGCAATCTCCAGGGAGAGTACCTTTCTACTGAATAAACTATTTCTCTACTTTCTAATAACTGGCATTTAAAAAGAAGTTAATGTACAAATTCTGATAAAGGCAGGTCTAGAAACTTCCTCACTAAGAGCTGCCGTCATCTTTTCTGAGGCTGTTAGTATCTCTGCAATATGCTTTCTTATTCATTACCAGTTTGAAGACGTTACTTTCATATGCTGAAACCCTGCATTTTGGGAGCTGCAGCTCTGCTCTGTGTACGGTGTAATTTGAGTGCCCTCTGCTGCCTACAGTAAAAAATCCACAGCAAATAAGGAGCACAAAATGTCTGTCCTAGGTTTTACATTTCCGTCAAACACACTTTGATATTAAACATACCTTTTCTTGCTCCCTTGTGTGAGCGTTTGGTTACAAGTTGTATGTTTGTTGTAGGTGCACATCTTCTGGCTTGTTCTCCCTCCATCTTGCGGATGTTTTTCTCTTAGCAATGGAGGGGGGAAAAAAGGCATATTTTTAAAACTTTTATATTTCTTTCTCACATTTCTTATTTATTGTTGTCTTTGAGCCATATGCATCATGATGGCACGTTGATGTTTTTGGTACTCTTACAAATATTACCTAGCAGCTAGTGTTGATGTTGGAGAGGCAGCACTGCAGGATGTGGTTCCCAAACTGGCACACACAAGGCCAGTGAAATGGGTGACAGCTGTTGTATAAAAACCTGCATGAGGCAATGAAGCCAATGGTGCCTTCAGGCCACAGGTGATGCTGTGGGCATGTGGTATTTTGGGAGAGGTGCTGAGAATTGTCTATGGGCCTCTGGTCTAGAAATGTGTGGGTGCCATTGACACATCCCTGCTCATCTGGCTCATGTTTGGGTTACTTCTGGCTATGAGATTTACCCAAATATAAATGAGGGAAAATGCTGCTGCCACTTCTATGTGTGCAAAACTGCAGGACCATTTGGTGGGTTGGAATTAGGCAGCTTTCCTGATACTGTGGTCTGGACCATTCCAGGGGGCTCTCAGCCTCTGAGGGAGCTGAACCTGTCTAGCAAAAGGAAGGATTGGGGATGAGAACTTAGGGCATCAACTACAGGCTACAATGGAAGATTGCAAACGTTACTTAAATTACAGAGATAGCTGGTGACCTACTGGAGTCAGAAGTGCCTGCAGAGACTGTTTCCTCTGTAAGCCAGCTCTGAACAGAAGACATACAGACATTGCATGTAGCATTGCCTTTGACTGAGAGGTCTGTGCACGCAATCAGAATCTGGATGTTACTGAAGCATGAACATGTGCTCAGTTCACTTTTTTTCTTCACAGTGTCGTTACAACCCTTGTTTCCCTGGAGTGCGATGTGTGAACACTGCTCCAGGTTTCCGATGCGAGACCTGTCCCCCAGGATACACAGGACAAACTGTGCAAGGGATAGGACTCAGCTATGCCAAGAGCAATAAGCAGGTGAGTGGCAGCATCCCTGTGGCAACCACCGTTGCAAGGTGCTGATTAATGTCAATGCATCTGTTTTATTTATGCTTCAGTCATGCCATAATTGCCTTGTGCAGTTAGGCAGAGCTCAGAGTGTTTCAATTAGAAGATCCGAGTTGTGTTTGCTTGGCTTTAATGGAAGTATTAACAGTCCAATACTCAGGACTGGTATGGAGACAAGAAAAAATGTCATTATTCATGAGTATCACTGATCAATTTTAAAGGGGACTCTGTTGAGTTCTCTAAACTGGCTTTGAACTAGGAAGAGTATGATAGAAAAGACCTGTTCTACTGTCACTTTTTGCATGTTCGTGTCATGCCCTGCAAGGGGGACATAGTTCTTGTCTAAACGCTTGGTGGGAACCAGAAGCCATCCTAAGGTTGAAATTTACTGTATCACAGTGTCTCTTCAGGATTTATATCTGTCTGGACATCCATGGGAAAGTTAGCCTATGGGTATGTCTGTGCCATTCTGAGAGCAGTTTCAGGAGAGGCTGTGACTCTTCTCTAGACTTAAACTTCAGTGGCTTTTCTTCAGACTTGGATCTGAAATTGACATTGTTTCTATTACATGTTGATTTGTTTTATTGCTAGGTCTGCTTAGATATTGATGAGTGTCAGAGTGGTGGACTTGGACTCTGTGTTCCAAATTCCCATTGCATAAACACTTTGGTAAGCACCTTTTCATTTGTGGCTTTAAAAAGTTGATTGTTTTAAAATTCCATGAGGCTAGGATTGGATTTATTTTTCTGATTGAAGAGCTGAATAATACAATTGTTTGTTGGCTTCCTCGAAACCAAAGAATCCTTTCCTCTTTTCCTGACTAACAATAAAAAAATCAATCTTGATTTGTCATTAACATGCCCACCTGAGCTGTATCCTTATCACTTTCCCTGAGGAATGGCAGAACTCTTCTCTCCGTGTTATGCAGTTTTGTGTGTTTATGAGTATGTTATTGCAAGGAACCTGCTTTGAAATATCCCTTTAAATAAGTACAGATAGGAGGAGAGCTGCAATGGCTGCAACACTTAATAACCATAGATATTAAATCCAGGAGAGCAAGCATAACAAAGGTAGAAATGGTTTGAAAGACGTTAGGATCTAACAGAATGGGCATACAACCATTTTAATGCTATGAAGCAAGTTGGACCTTTCACTTAAAATCACAGAATCATAGAATCATTTAGACTGGAAAAGACCCTTAAGATCATCAAGTCCAACTGCCTACCTAGCACTGCCAAGTCCGCCACTAAACCATGTCCCTAAGCACCTCATCTACATGTCTTTTAAATACCCCCAGGGATGGTGACTCCGCCACTTCCCTGGGCAGCCTGTTCCAATGATTGATAACCCTGTCAGTGAAGAAACTTTTCCTAATGTCCATTCTAAACCTCCTCTGGCGCAACCTGAGGCCATTTCCTCTTGTCCCACCACTTCTTACTTGGGAGAAGAGACCAACCTCCACCTCGCTACAACCTCCTTCCAGGTAGCTGTAGAGCACGATGAGGTCTCCCCTCAGCCTCCTCTTCTCTAGGCTAAACAACCCCAGTTCCCTCAGCCGCTCCTCATCAGACTTGTGCTCCAGGCCCTTCACCAGCTTTGTTGCCCTTCTCTGGACACGCTCCAGCACCTCAATGTCCTTCTTGTAGTGAGGGGCCCAAAACTGAACACAGGATTCGAGGTGCGGCCTCACCAGTGCCGAGTACAGGGGCACGATCACCTCCCTGCTCCTGCTGGCCACACTATTCCTGATACAGGCCAGGATGCCGTTGGCCTTCTTGGCCACCTGGGCACACTGCCGGCTCATGTTCAGCCGGCTGTCAACCAGCACCCCCAGGTCCTTTTCCTCTGGGCAGCTTTCCAGCCACTCTTCCCCAAGCCTGTAGCGTTGCCTGGGGTTGTTGTGGCCGAAGTGCAGGACCCGGCACTTGGCCTTGTTGAACCTTATGTAGTTGGCCTCGGCCCATCGATCCAGCCTGTCCAGGTCCCTCTGCAGAGCCGTCCTACCCTCCAGCAGATCAACACTCCCACCCAACTTGGTGTCGTCTGCAAACGTACTGAGGGAGCACTTGATCCCCTCATTCAGATCATTAATAAAGATATTGAACAACACTGGCCCCAAAACTGAGCCCTGGGGAACACCACTCGTAACCGGTCACCAACTGGATTTAGCTCCATTCACCACAACTCTCTGGGCTCGGCCATCCAGCCAGTTTCTTACCTAGCGCAGAGTGCACCTGTCTAGGCCATGAGCCGCCAGCTTCTCTAGGAGAATGCTGTGGGAGACGGTGTCAGAGGCTTTGCTGAAGTCCAGGTAAACAACATCCACAGCCTTTCCTTCATCCATGAAGTGGGTCACCTGGTCAAGCAGGTTGGTCAAGCAGGATCTGCCTTTCATAAATCCATGCTGACTGGGCCTGATCCCCTGGTTGTCCTGTATGTGCCGCTTGTGCCACTGTCAAATACTGTTCTGCTATAGCTGGCTGCACAAAGCAGGCTTTCTCCATAACAAGAGAAGGGTTAAAAGTATGTTGCAGGTGTAAAGGTGGTCTTTTTTGCAACTAGGTATCGTTGAGGCTACCAGTAGTGTCCGAAGTGTTGTGCTTTCCTTGTGAATAACCTTATTTTTCTATGACTGCTTTCACTGTTCAATGTGTTGAACTTTTTTTTTTTAATACCTAGAACATTTCTGTCACATGTTGTATCTTATTGCATGGCTAGACATGACTAGTCCTCTTCAGGAGGCCATCAGGCCCTGTTTGCAGAGGGCAACAACTGGCCTGCCATCTGTCAAAACAGAGCAGCGTGGATTTTTATTCCTGTCTCCCTGTAGAAACAGTTTGGTCTGGAAGTGCTGCCTTAAAGGCTATTTTCATGCATACCAGGGCTTGATATAGAACAGAATATACTAAGCAAATTTAGCAGATTCCAGAAGGTATTACCTTGGTGTCCATTAGGAGAAAGTACACAGGCCCCTGTGTTTTATGTAGGCCATTCCATTTGCATAGCCCAGTGATTATTTTACTCTTCAGTCATCTGTATATCTTCATCTTCAGCCTGAAAGTATGCAGACAGCACAGAGTTAAAATTTGGAATGAAGCCAGGAACAGAGGACAAAAATAATGCGCAGTTGGGTAGTAAATGTGTCTCTATCATGGTGTACTGGGACAATCCTGACAGTTCCTTCAACAGGCTTTGCACGGGAAGAGTGAAGTTGTGTGAAGTGCCTCAGTTTCACAAAGGGATGGATGTACAAGTTTGTCAGAGATATGCCTGTTTCTGTTCCTTGACACTTCAAAAATAATTATTCTCTATAAGGAAAAAATATTGTTTTCAATTAACTTTTACGTTGTAGGTTACAAATCTACAAGTATGTGAGATAGGCATCTAATGTGGCTTTTATCTCTAAAGAAGACCCCTTTTTAATCAACATTTATCCATTTATATCTCATACAGTGATTGTCCCAGCACACACTGAGATTTCTTGGCTTAGCTCCTTTGGGTTTGTTTACACAAGAGAGTGGGACAAGTATAAAATATATATGTATGCATCTAGGTAAACCACTGCAAAAGGTTACATGGATGTTCTTATTGCAGTGTAAATAAGGATGACTGTGCTTCAATGCCTGAATTCTTTTCTGAAGAACGAGATTGAGCTCAAATTGGCTTAAAGACATTTAAGTTAAAAAATATAAAATGGAGCAAAGACATGATGAACTTCCGTGTCTCTCTCAGATTAAGTTTTGCCTAGTTGAGTTTAGATAAACTGATGGGTCTGCTTTACACTGAAATAAGAGCATCCAGTCTGATTAAGCAGGTGCTGCTTAGAATTTTGCACAAAGTTTTGGCCATCTGGAAGCAGCTCAGAGCGATGCTGGCAGGGTCCAGGCATCATGAAGAAGCTTTTGCTGCTACATGATTTTTCTCTGGTTTAACAAAAGACTGGTCTAAACAGGCGAGAGTTGAGCGTCTTTTCTGTCATGCACTGTGGGAGCCAAACCTGAATTTCACATAGAAATTAAAGTTTGTTCACAGTGCAAGAGGCCTCAATGGATGAAAAACTACACTTGCACAGCATAAGCAGTGTGACATGAATCTCGCTGACATTCTTGCTTTAAAAGAAAAAGAAGTCCTGTTAAAAGGCTGGCTAGTAACTGTTTGTTCTTGCAGGGGTCTTACCACTGTGGCCAGTGCAAACCAGGATATACAGGAGACCAAGCCAGGGGATGCCAGGCTGAGAGGAGCTGCAGAAATCGAGCCCTCAATCCATGCAGTGTCCATGCCCGTTGTATTGAGGAGAGGAGAGGAGAGGTGACATGTATTGTGAGTTCATAAATTCATGCATTTGTGCCGTGAAAAATAGCCTTTTTTAGGCTGGAACTGAGAAAGTCCTTGTGGTAATTTTATACAGTTGTGTGTTTTAACCAGATCATAGCACACTGGCCCAGACCAGCTATGAAAATAACAGGGCTGAGTCTGTCTTGCAATTGTTTTCTTCTTGCAGCATGTCTGTAAGGCAGCCATACTCATGTACCATATTTACTGTGTCTGTGTAATTAGATCTTTGGGGAATGGCTTTTATAGACTTTCTATAGTCTCCTCAGAAAGGACTGTCAAGTGTCACTCTGCAGAAGACATCACAAGGACAAATTCCTCTCCTGGTGCTCAGCTACCTAGCTGTGAGTAGGGATCTTCTCTGCGTACCCAATGTGCCTGTATTTGCTTGTTGATAGACATGGTATTTTTCCAAGTGAGACCACAGATTCTAGGCACAGGTAGGCTGTACTGTGCTTTCCAGCCATGGGAGCAGAGGAGCACCAAGTGGCATGTGAACTTTCATTGTAAGAGTCTAACTGAAGTATATTACTTAGTTTTTCCAGCTTGCAAGGGGAAGCAACAGACTAATCCTGTGTCCTAAATTTGGATGCAGTGTGTGCTTTTGCTGGCACTTGCTTTGGTCTTATTTTTAAGTACATCTATTTCAAAGAAGAATAATCTAGGATATTTTAAGTCCATGCTGTAATGGGAAGAGGTCTAGATACTTGTGTTAGGCAAGTCCTCCTCTTAAGGGAAGGCCAGAGTTTGACGTGCATGTACCTTCAGTTACAACACAAATTAGTCATTGGTTTGAAACAGTACCAATTTAATTGGCTAGGAGAAACATGCAGATGCACTTGCTTTGCTGATGCAAACTTAGTAACTGTCAGCGCAGTTTTCTCTTAAAACTTCTAGTTGCAGATGCGTTCTTGAGATACTGAACAAAACACAGTCATCCCACGTAACCGTGGGCCCCTTGCTGAGATACTACGTGCATGTTCTGCCAAGGTCCCTTCTTTTCTTTTTCTCCACCTGCAGGTGAGACCAAAACTGATTCCTGACCAGTGTCTAAAAGAAATCTATAACCTCCCACTGAAATCATTAGGTGTTGCAGGCACACATTCCATTTAACATCAAGTCTTAGCTCATTCTAACTGTGCCTAGATATAGAGAGCTTGAAACAAAGATTTTCTTTCCACATTGAGAGATGCTGAAGTGAACCCCATTGTACTCCAGTGTCTGTCCATGGCTTCTGTATGTTAGTGGTTTCACGACTGATGTGGGGTTTCCCTCTTGAATATCGCTACAATGACTCATTAACCTTTCGGTAGTACTACCATGGTGTTTTATTGATAGTGTGGCATTGGCTGGGCTGGTGATGGTTATATTTGTGGAAAAGATGTGGACATTGACGGGTACCCTAACGAAGAACTCTCATGCTCTGCTAAAAACTGCAGAAAGGTAAGAAATTCTTACTCCTATAATAATTCAGAGTATGAAGGGGTGAAGAGGAAGAGTGGAAGAAACATGACTAGATGTATTAATCTTTTTTCAGGTTATTGAATTCCTCTGGATAAATTGTATTTAATGTGATTAATTAAAACAATAATAGAAAAAGTTGTTCAAATTATGAAGGCATCCAGTTTACCCGTAGAACACCAGACATGTCTGATTTTTTGTCTAGGACAATTGCAGATTTGTCCCAAACTCTGGACAAGAAGATGCCGATAGTGATGGGATTGGAGATGCCTGTGACAACGATGCGGATGGAGATGGTATTCCCAATGAGCAGGTGCTGTGTGTGGATCAGGGTGCAGGGGTATATGCAAACAGAAGGATTTCATATTACTGCAGTAGGCAGTGATTTTGAAATCTGGCTCACTACTATTTGCCAGAGATTATCCCATACCCATCACTGTCAGCAGCTCTCTAAATCCTGTTTTCTTTTATATAACGCTCACTATTATAAGACATAAAAAGCCCAGGCTGTCTCACCCAGCCTTAAATCCCACCAGTGTATGCTCCATTATTATATTTTAGCATTGAATTCTAGAGCTTTTCGTTTACAGAAGTTGTGTCCTTCTGTCATGCTCTCCCATAGCATGGCCTTCCGGAACGTTACTTGCATTAGTGTCCTTCTTTTTAAAGAGCAGGTTGACCTGACATCATATTCCATGAGGGATCCAAAACCCACATAAATTAATGGGTGTCTTGCCAGTAACGTGAAAAAGCTTTGAATCATGTTCTCAAAGTGAAAGAGGTTTCCATATGGGTACACTACTACAGAATATATTGGAAAATAAATTCAGACTGTAAAAACTCTTTTTGGTTCACCCCATATCCTCACATGCCCACTATTGTGCTACATTAAGATCCTCCTGTGGTATTGCTTAATGTACAAGGAATACAACAAAAACATCCTATCCAGGGTACAAGTGTCCGTGTGGAACTAGGGTAGACTAGCAATCACAGAAGGTCTGTCTCAGGCTGTTTTGCTGCAGAGGCCACCCCTAAATTCTGGTAGCTTGAAGCAACTGGTTTTATTAATGTTCTATAAGAAAAGATGTTAAATCCTCCTTCAACTGTAAATCTATATGCAGGTTCAGCACCTTTGCAATCAAGTAACTTCTGTTTGTTGCTAAGCTCTGTTCTGCTTCCATGTGTGCAAGAGGATGGGGTCATGGGTGTGCTAGATAGGAGAGGAAAGTTTACACCACTTTCAAATAAAGTTTTCTTCATATGCCTACTGATGGTCTTAGAGAGGTAATAGCAGCTTGGTTGACAAAAAACCAGACTTGTACCTTTTTGCATCAAAAAGTCCTGTTTTTCCAAGTGTTCCAGCTTTGGTTTGAGTCTCTACCAGAAGGGAGCAATGGCCTTTCACTGAGAGCATCTACAAACCCTGTCAGGGTCTCTGAACTGCAGCTTTTGAGAAGGACCATGTAAGGAAGCCAGGGCACCAAAACAGGTTACTCACCATGGACGCATCCAAAATGAGAATCAGAAGTCAAAGTTACACATAAAACCTTATGATACTGGGTGTTTATGTTTAGGGTTCCCGTGGTGTGGTTCAAAGCAGAGCTTTGAGGGAGCCAGTGAAACCCAGTCCAAGCTAATATTCACATAAAACGTCAAACTGCTTACAGTAATCATTTTTTGTGAAAGTAGAAATAAATACAAGAGTTATATAAATCCACTAAAATAGATATTAAAGATTCAGGGCTGGTTCATGTCTGATTTGGATCTGTGTCTCTTGCAGGATAACTGTGTCTTCGCTCCCAACGTGAACCAGAGAAACGGCGACCAAGATATCTTTGGAGATGCTTGTGACAACTGCCGCAATGTCCTGAATAATGACCAGAGGGACACAGATGGTGATGGGAAAGGAGATGCTTGTGATGATGACATGGATGGAGATGGTTGGTAATTCTTCACTTCCAGCTTCTCTGATGTTCTTGAAACTTGCCCAGAACGTGCCATGTGTTGGGAGATTTCCTGTCACCAGTTGCTAAGTGTCATGTAACACATTGTCTTTCTTCATGAAACCTGTGTTTGGAATCCTTTTCGTTTGATTGGATGCCCTGAACACTGTAACAGATAAACCAAGCCATGTTTCATGTATAAGTTAAAGTCGTTGGTCATTGAGTAATTCCTTAAATTATTTAATTCCTTAAATAATTCCTTAAAGGTGCAAACATGTCCCAGAGTACCCAGCTGCTGCCTGTCCCAGATGCCCAAGAGCTACATAATGTATTATTTTCATTTCTGTAGGAGGCTTGAAAGAAGTAAAAAAATTACAACCCTTCACATGTAATAATAAAGATGAAACTTCCCATCCTGTAAGCTGTGATACAGGAACAGGGTAGAATGAATTGTGTGTAATAAATGAAGTGTGTGTGATGGGGTTGAAAGCTGTTCTTCTGCAAGGTGTTTCTAACTTCTATTAAATAAATGGATGCACACCTGCTGTGCGGGTTTATGATATCATTGCAAGCTTAGGTAGTTGCTGAAAAGGAATGGTGTCTTTAATGTTCTTGATGTTTATGTTGTCCAATAACAAATATGGGAATTGTTTTTAACTAACATCCAATCCACTTTTCACTAGGTATTAAGAACCTTTTGGATAATTGTCAGAGGATCCCCAACCAAAATCAGGAGGACAAGGATAATGATGGTGTTGGTGATGCCTGTGACAGCTGCCCTGCAATCAGCAACCCAAACCAGGTTAGCAGGCAGGAGGAAAAAATATTCTCATTTAGGGAGAGGGACTGCTAAGGTCCAAAAAGATGCAAGAGAATGAGGCAGCCCATGCAGCCACAGTGTTTATCTTTTAACAGTAGGTATTCAGGAAAGTTTTATGGAGCTTCAAGCTCTCCTGATATGGGAAAGGGGAGCCACCAGGTGTATTCTCAGCTTGGGATGTTGTTAGCACTACTGCCCTGCCAGTACCTTCTGCTGTCATACTCTGAAATGTGGGCATGCTCCAGTCCCATGGAGTCCAATGCCAGACTCCACACAGTGGTGTGATTTAGTTACACTTGGTTATTTCTTTAATTACAACAAAATTCTGGTGTCCTTATTTAGCAAACTTTCATTGCTCCTAGGTGAGAAGTCAGTGAAACTTTCCATGTTTTGAATTCTGATTAAGCCTCTTGTGACTAACAAAAACTGCTGGAAACTTTAGAAAAATATGGTAGATTTTTAAAGCTGCTTAAGAAATCAACCTTCATTAGAAATGGGGGATACTTATTTCCAGTAGTAGAGGAATCTTGCTTGAACTGCTCATCTTGCTTGCACTGCTCCAATCAAGTTTAACCCTGTTTATTCATTGTCTGGGTTTTTTCTTTAATAAGACTGACTTTTTGGTTAGATGGATGTTTTGTAAAACAAGTATTTTTCCATGGTTTTATTTTAATTGTATTTGATTTCGTTGTGTTTTGGTTTAATACTGCCATTTTAATAGATGCTCTCAGCAGCTGATACTGGAACTTTCTCTGTTTCCTTTTGCAGTTGGATGTTGACAATGACCTGGTTGGAGATTCCTGCGATACCAATCAGGACAGGTATGTTGTGCTGTGGCTTGTAACAGCAGCAGGCAAGTGGAAGAGGCTTGTCTTGAGCTGAAACATGCTACTGATTCCTGGAGAGCTGTAATCCCTCAGACTAGTCTGGATTTAATTCCAATACCTCCTCAAAGAGATGTTATTTCAAAAACAATGTTATGATTTGTCAGCCTTGTTGGTTCACCTCCCTGTGGCAGTAGAGTTAAGGAGCCCTTCACCTTTAGCCTCATGTTCACACAGGCTTCCTGTGAGTTCCTGTGGAAGTGACATTCAGAGCAGTTCTCTGGCTGTAAAACCCAGAGCACTCCTGAGAGATTCTTAGTGAGGTAACATCTTTTTTCTTTTCTTTATTTTTCATTCCTCTTTTCTTTCTTTCCCTGTGTAGCAGAAATTTCACAGTTGAGGGCTGTATGTTTTTCCATAAGAACATAGTGTTTCAGAAACAGAATTTTATTATCAGGTGTAAAACATTTGCAGATAAATCCCTTTGTGTTAGCACAGCAAGAGTGGCAAGGCTCCTGAGCATTCAGGGTAGCACATCCCATCACAAACTGCTAACACCTGGCTGGAAGCAGCTTCTGCATAGTCAGCTCTGGGGTGGCAAATCCTCCCCTGTGCTCCTCACTTAGAGCAAGAGGAAGGGGAATTGATAAATCCTATGCTGGCCCAGCGTTTCGCCAGCCACACACGGCTGCAAGGTCTCACCCAGGGCTTTTGGTGAGTGAGTGCTGCTGTCTGGGATGATAAGCACTTCCCTGTCTCCACAGGGAGCATTCCCAGTCTTGGGCCAGTAGCTGCCAAGGCTCCCAGCTGGGAGCTGCTTTACTTTTAAGCAGTTATGGCCTTGTGTTTTTCCTGTTTTTAAAAAAGGACATGTTTTCTTTTTTTCCTCAAACCTAACTAATGTGTATGAAACATTGCCTGGTAGAAATGCTGTAGCTCTGCCTGAGTTTAACCTTGCAATAGATACATGTACATGGTCCTCATTGCATTTTATCTTAAGGATGTGCAACATTAGTTGCTCTGACCTAAAATTAAAGCATCTTTATTAAACAGGGAGAAATATGTGGGAATATGCATAGCTATAAGCTGCAGCACTGCCTTAATTTGGCTGCATGTCACTTCTGCTCTGCCTATGCTAGGCAAAAAGCTGCTGAGGGGAAACATGCCTGCTTATTGCCAGAAACCATTTCGTTTATGGTGTGCGTACAAAACACACCTGACTTCAGGTCATTTTTTTGCACAGGTGCATTTTACTGTTGGCATGGAGAAACAAGGCAGCCACCCCATAACTTCCCAAACCCTTTTCTGTAGTCTGTGTCCCTCTTCCTGAGGACTCTTCATTGTAACCACCTGATGCAGCCATGGGCTGGAGGGGTGCTTGGAAGCTACAGACTTTCTCCTCTCTTTCTTACTGCATGGTTCCTGTGCGGGACCATAATGTAACAAAACTTGCTATGCAGGAGGGTGAAAATGATCGTCGTTTTTAAACAAGTCTGATTCCAGGTGCTTATGCAGAGTCTCCCATAAATTTTCATTCACACTCACACCTGCATGTTTGTGAGCACCAAGACACTTGTGGACAACATGTGTGACAAGGGACACCAGCTGTTGAGCTCTTGCTATCTCCTGGGTGCCTTTTGATTGATGACACTGCACTTGTTGGATGCCTTACACTCCTTTTAGGAGTAGAAGTCACTTGGGATCTTGGGCTCTGGTATCTTTTCCCACTCCATGTAAGGCTTCTTTTTCTTTTCCTTATCTGAGTATTTTTATAGCTCCAGGCTTAGTCTTCATCTTCTTGCCACCTTATCATACAGTCTCTGTTTGTTCCGTGTCTCCTCACTGTTCATCCACCTGAGTGACACCAGGTCGTGGTGCCCCACTGGTCTGTTTCCAGCTCTGGGCGTGCCTCCAGTGTGTTTCCCGCTCAGGTACCCGTGCCATCCCCCATGCAGAGGCAGGAGCTGATGCTGACATGCCATTTCTTTTTGTCTCTGTGCTCGCAGTGATGGCGATGGGCACCAGGACAGCACAGACAATTGCCCCACCATCATTAACAGCTCCCAGCTGGACACGGATAAGGATGGGTTGGGTGACGAGTGTGACGACGACGATGATGATGACGGCATTCCTGACCTTTTGCCCCCAGGCCCTGACAACTGCAGGCTGGTCCCCAACCCAGGGCAGGAAGATGATAATGGTAAGATGGGCATTCAGGAGCCATTTCGGTGCTTAGGCACTGCATCCTTCCCCAGGCATTACACATGTGCACCAAGATCCGACGGTCACCATGTTTGCATATGCTCATCCCAGGAGGGACCCCAACACACAGGGGCCCTTTGGCCAAGGCAGAGGTCCTCAGGTCACCTCTCCGGGCACTGTGGCCATCGGGGCTGAGACTCCACCTGCTTCTTGGACACCCTGATCTAGTGGATCGGCCAGATGTGGCTGCTTGCTGCACCATAAATCTGCTTTCGCTTCTCTGATGCATCCAGGTGATGGAGTCGGGGATATCTGTGAGTCTGATTTTGACCAGGATACAGTGATTGATCAGATCGATGTGTGCCCTGAGAACGCAGAGATCACCTTGACAGACTTCAGGGCCTATCAGACAGTGGTGCTGGACCCAGAGGGGGATGCACAGATTGATCCCAACTGGGTGGTTCTGAATCAGGTAAAAATACATCTGGTCTTTCTAACCTGTCTGAGAAAGATCATTTGAAAACCGTAGAACTCTCTCTGTAATTGCTGGACCTCCAGCAAACAAGTGAAAAGTGGAAGCTGTTGATTGGTTGACTATTTTACAGGAGTTATAATGAAGGAACTTTCTTTTAGCATATGAGAGCTTGAACCTTGATGCTCCTAATAATCTAAAACAACTACAGGGTGGTAAACTTGTTTTGAGTGGATTTCATTACTGCCAAGAAGGCAACATGAGACTTTAATGTCACCCTATTGAAATATTTCTGTAGCCAACAGTTTCATGAATCCTTCCCAGAATTTCAAAGTCTGACCTGCTGTATAGCAGAGCATTTACTCCTAGATGGAGTCCAATAACTGTTATTTACACTAACAAATTTTAGCCTTCAGGAGACTAATGTGTTCTGAGTCACAAGGAATGTGCAATTTATTCCTGTTGCCAAAGTCTTTGCCAAGCCAGCTGAGATGTATACACTTTCCTTAACCTAGTCCTGGCAGTCAGTTTAATCCCAAACCCCATGAACAAACTGTATGAGCTAAGCTTAGGAAAAGCTCTCTTCCTACCCTCAGCCCTCTTTCCGCACACCCCTCGCCACCCAGTCCCATCTCCAATTCTAGCCAGATTCCGTGATTTCCAGAAGATTGGGGTACGGAAAGAAAATATCAGAGTACCAGCATGGCCAGTTCTGCAATAGGGAAAGAAAAATCCTTCCTGACTCAGAGCACACAAGCAGCTGAAACATTAGTATTTGATTATAGTTCTCATTTTAATTCAGAGCTACAAGTGTTACAGACATGTTGTAAGCAAATGGAGGAGACGGATGGGGGGGGTGCTAGAAGAAAGCCCGAAGAGGCTGCCAGGCTTAGCCAACCCAGCTTGTCATGCACACTAACCACCCTGAATTTATTCTTACAGGGCATGGAAATTGTGCAGACTATGAACAGCGATCCTGGCCTTGCTGTTGGTATGTACCCTTTTCTGAGATTCAAGTTTACAGCAGAAAATTTATAGCATGTGAACGCATTTTCTGCAGACTTGTTTTTAACCTGCATGTATCCTCAGGTTACACAGCTTTTAACGGTGTTGACTTTGAGGGCACTTTTCATGTGAACACGGTGACAGATGACGACTACGCTGGCTTTATTTTTGGTTATCAAGACAGCTCTAGCTTTTATGTGGTAATGTGGAAACAGACTGAACAGACGTACTGGCAAGCAACTCCCTTCAGAGCTGTTGCAGAGCCTGGCATTCAGCTAAAGGTACTGGTCATGGCTCCTAGCTGGAGGGACAGTGGTCACCACAGCCTGACTATGCCATCCTGCCATGTGTTGGCCATGCCGCCCCGCCATCTGACTGCCATGGGCTAAGCCATCATGCTGTGCATTGGCCAAGCCATCGCACTGCGTGTTGGCCGTGCTGCCCGACTGCTGTTCTCTTCCTGCAACAGATGTCAAAACCGCTAAGTCAGGTGGCTGCCACACAGCCCTTTTAATAGCACCATTTTTTAAGGAACTTCATCTCCAGTCTTGCCCTGGCTCATCAGCTGGAGCGTTCAGTCTCTGCTCTCATTGTGCTCTGACTGTAATTGGTCAAACTGCCTCCTTCTCCTTGGTCCAGGTACTCAGCTGCTTTTCCATGCAAGTGGCTGCGATTATGCAAGAGAAGTTAGGGGCTTGTGAGCAGGAGGGAGGGTGCTTCTGCAGATCTGATCCCTGCTACAAAAAGACTTAGAGCTCCTGAAAGTGACATTTCTCTGTGGTCAGCATTGGAAAATTGTATTTCTGCAGGCTGTGAAATCCAAGACAGGCCCTGGCGAGCACCTCCGCAACTCCCTCTGGCACACAGGGGACACCAGTGATCAGGTCAGGCTGCTGTGGAAGGACCCCCGAAATGTAGGGTGGAAAGACAAAGTCTCCTACCGCTGGTTCTTGCAGCACAGACCCCAGATCGGTTATATCAGGTAAGAGAGGAAAGGATAGATAAGGTGAGTGCGGATACATGTGTGCCTAAACTATAGGTGTTTCTCAACACCTAATTCAGATGATAAACTGAGAGTTTATAGTATGTCTGGGCTTTGCACTGATGAAGCCTTATAAGAGGTTAGACTTTTGAAATTCAGCCTGCAGTTCTTTTTCGAGGAAAGACAATCCCACGCTAAGCCTGTAACTGAAGTTTTCTACCATCTGGCTGTTGTAACTGTGCTCTACCTTAATAAGCCCTTTTTTGGCTTTAATACCTTGTTTTCCAAGCTACTACTGGCTTGATCTGAAAAACAATGCATTTCAAAATTTCTTCATTTTGATCTTTTAGAATATTTTTGTTGGAATTGTGATAGTTCATTTACATATTCTGGGATAACGGAATTAATAAAAGTTGTCCACTTAAAGATTGTGATCCTAACTAAGATCAGTAATTATTCTAACATAGCATATATTTGAGATTACATAGCATGTATTCAGAAAGTTTGTCAAAGCTATGTAATGCATGTTATCTACTCTTATTTTGTTACTTGGAAAAAAATAAGTTATTTAAAAAATAATTCACCATTCAGGAGGAAACATTTCATTCTGCAACATCCAGATCAGCATGAATTATACTTGTAGATCAAGAGTGATGTTAAAATGCAAAAATTAAACTGCTCTGGCATTACCAGCTCAGGTTTTGCAACCTTGTAATAGAACAGAAATACAGGTATGTCAGTTGTTCTTCAAAAAATCACCACCGTACAGTTGAGATCCAGTAACTTGGTGGTATAATTATTCCACTTTTCTGGTGCAGAGCATCATCTTCAGCGGTAATTGGAGTGAGCATGTTTGACTTTATGCTAATTAAGATTAAGAACATTTATACAGTCAATTATTGTGTGCCAGCCACAGGGCAGTAGTGAATACATCTTGGGTGGCAATTTTTGTTTAGACCAAGCTGTTTGTGAAGCTGCTTCATGAGCAAACATCTGCCTGTGGTTGCAGTCTCTCTAGCCAGCCTAATTAATATCCCCTGCAAATGGGAAAGGTAGCAAAGTCAGTGTCATAAAATCCTTCAAAAACTAAAGGCAGCCAGGCCTAAAGTGGACCTCTGCCAGCTCTCTGCCCACATCTCTCTGTGGTCTGTTTAGGCCAGATGCCACAGACCATAATGTCTCTAGCAAAGGTTTTCAGAGGCTTCAAGGAAGCCTAGGAAAAAGTCACTTGAGCCAGCCTCTCCCACGGAAATTTGAAAGACAAAAACTTCTATTCATTGTACAGATCCTTTTGAACTGCCTCAGCAAATCAGGAAATAAACTCAGGAACGTAACAGGAATTGCTTGGGGTTTTTTTTCTTATTTTATGAAAAGACACAGGAACTTGCTTTCCCTTCACCACTCGCTGTTTTCTTCCATGTCAGATCAGCAGTGTCCTCATCCAGAAGAGGGCCCTCCAGGCTCATCATCTTCTAAGCCGTTTAGCCAGCACGCCAGAGGCCGAGGACTTGGTGTAGACAGCACTGCAACAGCTCAGCTGGCTCCAGCATGGTTCTGCTCAAGCCCTCAGTACAGGGCACACACTGGGGAGCTGGCAGGGCGCAGCTGTTCCCAAAGCTATTTGGGAATTTGGCGATGGGTTTTCTAAGAAGAAGATGCCAGATCATCAAAACTGTTCCTGGAATTAATCATACTCACATTTTTAAAGAAATCTCACAGTCAAGTTTAAGGTTCCAAATGGTTTGTTTGAAACTTTGCCTATTTTAAAAAACAAAACGTTTAGCTTCAAAGTGTGTGAGACAATATCCATCTGGCCTCCTTCAACTGATCTAATCTGGTTCTCCCTTTCTCCTACAACTATTGACTGTGGAAATTTGTAAGTGTTAAAGCTCTCAGCCTGACTGACTACAGGAAAAAACATTCCAAGACTTTTGTAAGATGTGTGTAAAAAAAAAAAAAAAAAAAAACCCAAAAAAACCCAACAAAAAAAACCAACAAAAAAAAACCAAAAAAACCCAAACAAACAAAACAAAAAAAACAAACCAAAAAAAACCAAAAAAACCCAAACAAACAAAACAAAAAAAACAAACCAAAAAAAACCAAAAAAACCCAAACAAACAAAAAAAAACAAAAACCAAAACAAAACAAAAAAAAACCCCAAAACCCACCACCAAAACACCCTCCCTGTCCAGCTCTTGCCAGTGTGCAGCATCGCTCCAGTTCCCAGCCCACAGAGGACCTATCTTAACTGCTTTTCCTTCCCTGGGCTAGATGGGAGGATAGCATGTCCAAGGCTAGAGTCACCACAGATAATGACATTACTTTTATGAATGTTGCAGCCTTGGAAAAGACCTAACAGAGCTTCTGTTTGCTTTCATTAAGGGCAAGATTTTATGAAGGGTCTGACCTAGTAGCAGACTCTGGTGTAACTATAGACACCACGATGCGGGGAGGACGGCTTGGAGTTTTCTGCTTCTCTCAGGAAAACATCATTTGGTCCAACCTGAAATATCGCTGCAATGGTAACGTTGCTCTTACTTGCTAGTTGTTAGATAAAATTATGTGACCACGAAGAACTGTAGTGTGGCTGTTGGATTCAGCCATTTTGCATCCTTTCCTTTGCTTTTCATTTACAAGTTATTCACAGCTATGCAACGCCTCCCCTGACACCAGCAGCACACTGCAACCCAGCCAGACGGGAACTAACACCTCACAACCCCTCCTCCCAGAGCAGTCACTCTGCTGCAGAGATTGTGCCAACTAAGTAGTATAGCTGTCATCAGAGAATTAGAAACATTATTTAAAGCCAGCCAACCATTGAGAGTTGTACACGCACAATATACTGAGGCCATCATGTATGTAGGATGCCTTGAGCTCTGAATACAAGGTGAAATAAATCTGAGAGCCAGTGGAATTAGTCACCAAGTGTCAGTGTCACTCGTGTGGTTGCTCCTGTAGTCTGTGGGAGGACAAGATCATAAGATGCCCTTCCTCCCACAGAGTAATCCTTCTCAGACTCTGTGGGAGCATGCTGGCTCACTCCTCTTGGGATAAGAGCCTCGCAGCTTAGCCCTGATCTCCCACTACATGGAATAACTCAAACCTTGGTCACTCACCCTGATCACGTCAGGGTATTTCTGCAGTGGGGTTGAAGTGGGGTTAGAGGGGCTGCCCCCCTCCTCTCAGCATCAACCCCTAACTGATGAAGACAGCCATGGGAAGATAAGTTAACAGCCAAGTTGGAATAGTTTCCTTGTCTGCTTTCTGTGGATCCAAGAAGCCCAGCACAGGTCTGCAGTGGACACAGCCACTGCATGGCCAGGCCCTGGCTCTGCAGCTTGTTCTGGTGATGGACCCTGGTTCTTGGGCACTCTGTACACCTAGGCTGGCACTTGCAGGTCATGGTTAAACGGGGAAAGTTCTAGACAGTGGTGCCAATTAAAAATTACTTGGTAAGAGTCTCAAACGCTATGTGGTTTCCCAGAAAGCATGTTTCAAAGCTGCTACTGAAGTCACAGATACTTTCCTGACAGTGAGCAGGTAGTGGCTTTGCTGCAGGTGCTGCAGTAAGTCAATGAAACCCACTCCAAGAAGTCTCCTGCTTGGGGTCCCCAAGCATCCCTGCTTTCATTTCAGAAGAGTTCCTACACTTGTAGAAAAAGCTTAAAAAGAATTGTCAAGCCTCAAAAAAAAGAAATGATCAACAAAAAGCAAAGGACTTTACCCCCTTTTTTTATATATACTGTGTGTATTTATATAGTTACTTCCATTTTTTCAGTTTAGAGTTACCTGTCCATCATCAGGGTGGAAATAACCAGAGTAAAGTTGAGGTGAGGCAGTTGAGCTTCACTGCTATGGCTCCATCTTTGGCTGCAGCTTTAGCTCTACAGTTACCTCTGTGGCTTTCCAGATAAAACGTTCGGGGATCTGGCAAAGGCAAACTGCAAACTCAATGCTTCCTGTAATTACTCTTATGACATTGACCCATCTCCAGCTCCTTTCTCCAATTCTGAAGTTTTTCTACCAGCTCCTACTAGTCCTTCAGCTCATGTTTCTGTCCCTTCGTGGCACGGGAAACCCCCACAGGGAAGCTGAATTAGGGTACATGAGAAATAGAGATGCTGACGCTACAAACATATCTGGGGTGCAGAGCAAAATTAATAAAAATATAAGAGTGGAAGCCACAAAGTTTTTGGGTGGAAATGTAATTTGAAGATTGATAGTATTCCATTATGGGCTGGCACTGTAGCACTCACTGTCTTGTTAGCCTCTCTGTGCTCTTCAGTGGTGTACAGCTAAAATTGAAAACATTCCCTGTTCATTCTTAATGTGTAAACAAAAGAGAAGGCACATTACCTAACAAAAAAAAAAAAGAGTAGGTGGGTAAATCATTAATTTAAGTGCTCCTTGATTTTGTCAGAAGAGACTAAACTTTTGTGTATTTTCCTGTTTTCAGACACCATCCCAGATGACTTTCAAGAATTTCAAGCTCAGCAATTTGGCATTGGTGATATTTAAGAAGGAAAGGCAAACTAACATTGCTATTGCAAACAATAAAACAATATATTTTAAATCCTTATATGATTATTGTTGTAAGAGTGCACATCGCAGCTTGTTCTCATTGATGTAACTATGTCAGACTTTTTTTTGTATAAAAGTGAAAATAAAGGAGACAAAATAGACTGGGACTTCACTTGTTTTCAAATCTGCCCTAACATCTAGGGAGCAGCATGTAATGGTATGACACGCTTAAAACTTGCTCAGAAAAAGTTTGAATCTATTGCCTTTTTGGATGCAGTATTAAACAGGCTGGGCAAGAAAGCACAATCTTGTCTCTCTGGAACGTGTCAGAAATAACAGGTTGCAGCTGGGCATGAAGTGGTTGGGAACTGTCTGGCCAAGCCAGGGGCTTCTTTGTACCTTTCCAGTCCTGCTAGGGAAAAGTTTTACCTCCATTAGAGCAGTTTAACTCCTTTGCAGACTCAGTTACCTTTGGCAGACCTCCTTTAAGAACTCTCTTAGACATCCCTGCCCTCACACTCCCAGAAAACTCTGAGTAACACTATCACATCCTGTAGAAGGAAAAAAGCTGACTGCAGGGTGTTGTAGTCACATCTTACGATTTGCATGTGACTAAAACAAACAAAAAAAAACATATGGGGATAAATGCAGAAGTACCTATATAGAGAAAATAACCCTAACTTTCACATATACAAAGCCAGGCTTTGACCTGCTGTCCCCACTCAGAGCTGAGCTCTCTCAGCAGGTACTGCAATCTTAGGAAAATAAGTTACCAAGTTAAAACCCCAAAACACTGCATTAAGCATTAGTAATCATTAGGAAAGGACTGGAAAACAAAAAGCCAAAAAAAATTGTATCACAACGTACTCTGTAATTCAAAGTATAGAAAGTTGTTGGATACTGTGTGCATTTCTACTACATTCTTTTCCAAAATGGAGCTAGGAAAGGGAGGACAAGCTCCAAGGACAGCTGAAGAAAAGGGTATTGCAGCCTATAGGATAATTACTTTAAAAAGAATAATGGGAAACTACTTCAGCCTGGGGGGAGGGAGAGGGAGGAAATACACAGAGGGGGAATACAGTGAGGGTTTTAAAAATCAGAAGTAGCCCTAAGAAAATGAACAGCCATTCTTTCTCAGCACAAGAATACAGGGGAAATGCTGAGTTAAATTATCAGGTGAGAGTATCAAAGCAAAAGAAGTTTCCTGTTCTCAGTACAATAAAAATACCCTTACAGTTTATGGTGCTATCAAAGGCTTGGGCTATGGGAAGAGTTTTCATCATGGGCTTGTGCACCACTGCTAAGGCTTCTGGGAGCAGCGGGGACCTGTCCCACCAGGGATCCCAGAGTCCCACAGCAAAGAGCACACTGCAGGAGCGTTGCCATGGCATGGCACTTCATCATGAAAGGTCCTTCAGTTTCAGTCCTCCTTTCCCCGTGGCTCACCAAACCCAACTTCACTCACCAGTTTTTCCACAGAGGATTGAAAGCCTAGTTACTCTGGAGCAACACAGAGGGTATTATCAAATTATGCTTAAAAGATGAGAAAACACATATTTTTCTAGCTGAACAAAGGCTGTAACTGCAATATTGTTCATTTATGAATGAGAACACAAAAGATAAAGCAAATTTACATCTTCCTTATCATGCATTTGCGTTTCACTGGATGAGCCCCTTCTCCAGGCAGAAGTCCTCTCCGAATGGTTTGGGCGCAATCCGGGCATAAGGCAGTTGCTTGTACTACATGCGCACAGCCGGGGCCTGCAGTGCGTACATTTTGCGTACAAGTGGTCTCCTCACAGTGGATGCGACAGGCCTGTCCCACCCTGACCTGCCTGCAGCATGTGCTGGTCAGAGCACAACAGCACACATCAGCTCCATCACAAACATGACCGCAGCCGCCTCTGAACCCCTGCCAGCCTCCGAACCTCCACCCAGCCCTCCCGCCTGTGGTCAGAGGCTCTCCTCCTGCTACAGCAGCAGGGAGGGAGCACCCTGGCCATTTGCCACACCAGTTTGCCACCTTCGAGCTTGCCCGTTTCCAGGCTCTCTTCCAGCCTACACCACAGCTGTTGGCCACTGGAGGCTGGAAGATGAGATCCGGGCTCTGGCTCTCGTGCTGTCAAAGGTAATAGCATAAAGCTGTTAGATTCTAACCTGTGCCAACAGAAAACATACTGGCTTGCTCAACTGGTAGCCACAGAGACCAGTCACAGCTCAGCCAGATAGAACTTCTCTTTGTTTCATAAGGTGCTGTTGGGGTGCCAGAGCTCCCTCTGTCTGTTGTGTTGACACACCAACTGCTGGGTAGCCTGCAAGTTCAGGAACAGCAAAGTCCAGCTGTTGCAGACAAAGATTGGCCCCAAGATGATAGTCCAGGCTTGGGAAACCTCCCGCCCTTCACATTCCCATCAGAGACTCTGCAGTCCCTGCCTATGAGCATCTAAACAAGCTCCTCTTGCACCGCCACCTCTTTCTGGACTGTTGTGCAATGCAGACATAGCTCCATGTGTGGCCTCTGGCAAGTAAAGACGCTGCAATCCCACATCTTTAAAACCGAATGTGTAGTTCTCTCTTGCCCCCACCGCTTGCGCAGCCAGGCTGCACTCAGCTGGAGCAGCAGCTGCAACTACTTAGGAGTTCAGAGTCCTGGGGCTCCTGCACCAGTGTCTAACTTCTCTCCAAAGGTTAACCCTTTCCTGTGTGCTACAAACACTACTTCAAACAAATGACAAACACACTTAAAATGCTTCTGTTCCCTAAAGACCACCTGATTTGAAACACCAGAAGAGAATATCCTGCCAGGATGCTGCACGGTGGGATGAAGGCAGGGTGGGCAGACGGATGGGAGGCAGCTGAGCAACGGCAGCCAGCTCTCGCAGACCCTCGGCACCACTCAGGAACCACTCTCTGCTTTGCACCTCAGTCAAAACGCATGGCCTCCCAGCTACAAGCACCAGAGCTGCAGAGAGAATAGCAGTCGCCCTTCGACCCTTCGAAACTTGGTCAGCAGTTTCTCATAACCACAAGGAACCCATGTCCTGGTGTGGGTCTGGTCAGCCCTAGGGCACGGGTCCAACCAGTACCAGCAGGCAGGCTGCAGCGGGCACATGCAGAAAGAGGACTCCACAACAGCCTGAACATGGATGGTGACAAGCAAGGGACCAGGACTCATGGAGACACAGCACTTTCCCTGGTGCGGATCTAGGTGTCAAATTCAGCAGCTGCCCACCCCACCAAGTGAGAAAAAAATATCAGAGATCTTTGTTTCAAACAACTGCACGGGCTTCAGTGCTATACTTGGCCTGGAAAATATTTTGTTTGCACTGTCAGGTATCTGACACATCTCAGAGCTGGGTTGTACAGAGCAGATGCCATGGACAAATCGTGCAACCTGCCATCTTCCAAGATCATGCTCTGGAGGAGCACAAAAATAACAGCAGACAGCGAAGCCATCTAATACTCCGTAGGCCAACATTTTTTTAATTAAAAAACATCCAAATGTAGTGAACAAAAAAAGATCAACCAATTTACTTTTACTGACTCAGTAACTGCTTAGCTCATACATTTATATATTTTTAAAGTTTCTCCTAGATTTCAACTTTAATATATCACAACAATTCATTTCAAATGTAAGAAAAACTTTATTGGTCCGTTAAACATTAAATCTATAACAATACGTTCACTCAGTATACAAAAGGAAGCATCCATAAAAACCCTTAACATGCTTTAAAAAGGCAAAGCTGTTGACTATTTTATAATTAAGATCTTACAATTCTGAAATCTTTACCAATCTGTAAAAGTCAAAGTGTTACAGTTATTACAGATCACAACACTCACAAAAAATGTTAAATAAACTAGCAAACCTTCACTTCACTGGGCTACAGCTTAATAAAATAAAACCACACATACATACCAAAAAGATCCCTTGAGATATTAAGAACCTTGAAAAAGACTAATTAAAAACCCCTCACCATTAAGTGTTTACATTTTGACTACTTTGCATCCAGTTTTTGAACTGAACACCACCCATTGGTGGTAAAAAAAAAAGCAGACAGTGAACCCATATGTTCCTAGGAAATATTTTCTCAGCTTCTATATGATAAGTTGAACAATTTTCTCTGAAAGTTAATTCTCCTCGCTTTAAGTTTGCATGGATGTCCAATGACACCTAAGAGGAAAAATAAAGCTACGGTATGAGTAATGAGACATTATTACCCCACAACTTTCCAAAATTCTTCTTGGCATCGCGCTGAAGCTTCTTCGGCAAAAGCGCGGCTGCAGCGCTTCACCCCACAGCTCTGGTGAGCAAAAGCCCTGGAAGCTTTAAGCTGCTGGAGTGGTTTCAAAACTGATGACTGTGGCTCTGAAGAAGTTTGTGCGAACGGCTGTACGCTACAGCACTGGGAGCTATTGGAGACTGGCAAACGGCTGGAAGCCAATGTGGCTTACATCTGAAATAGATTCCAACTTTTTAAAAATAACATTGAACAGGTGTGGAATGAGTTGAAACCAGGTTTGAGAAAAAAAAAAACAAAACAAAATGGATTTAAGGCTTACTTGAAACCTACAGAATTTCTTCAGGCATTAGAAAGCAGCCAGTCATGCCAGTGTCCCGAAGTTTCTACTTCAAACCCTGTGCAATGGGCCTGCATCCCCATCCTGGGGTACTTGGGCATTCTGCCATCAGGATGTTGAAAATGCAGAGACATACCAGTTCCCAAGCTACATATCCTGTTACAAGTACAAAAAGCCAAAGCTTTCTAAGCACTTGACCCCTGGCATTCCCTTGTACAGTCCTGTGAAACACTCAGTTCAAACTACTGTTTACAAAATTGAAAACAAAGTAAGATGTCATGGCGCTGATTATGTGTTTTCTTCCCACAAGAACTTGTAGGCCACTTCAGAAAACAAAAGCAGTTTTCACAGAGGAAAACTGATCTGTATAAAAACTATGATCCTTGACTTTGCTTCAACACTGCAGGTTGTCCTGCTATGAAAAGGAAAGGATCAGCAAGACCTGGCGAAGAAGTCTTTGCTAATTTCTAGCACCAAAGGCATCCCCCTTGACAGGAAGCAGAATGGGAGTGAAGCAGGTTTACAATGCCTTTAAAAAACAAATCCAAGCAGAAAAAGGCAGATAAAACGAGGAGATACAGCCTGCAAGCAAAAGATGTTGCTTCTAAAGCCCAGGAGGAAAGTTGAGAGCAAAATTTTAGCTGCAGATAATCTTGCTCATCTAGCCACACAGGTACAGTCTTGTCGTATTCTGCTTCATCAACTTATTTAGGAGAAAAGCCTAACAGTTTATAGTATAAAATCTTTACAGCATGTTTTAAAAGCAGTCAGTGGATTATTTTATTACCAATCCGTTCAGAGATGCCCATGATACTGTGGGCTGCTAGCCAAAGTTCAAGCAGCATTGTCTTGAGTTCCCAAATTTTCCTGATGCATTGGTCAAAACCAGAGAACTGTTAAAAAACAGCTTTTTCGCAAGTGCAACAGTTGCTTCATTAATAGCAAAGTTCTAGCCCAGAAATGGCTGCATCAGTGGCTGATGAAGCAGTTATGCGTGCATGGCTTATAATCTCAAAGCGCTTCTAGATTTGTAAAAAGGTGCTAAAACACTAAATAAATAAATAAATAGACATGCAGTGTTTAAGATTCTGTGGGGGGATAAGTCCTCTCTCTGGACTACGCATACATTAGCAACACTGAATTACCCGTTTCAGATGAAAGTGGTCCAACCCAGCCAGGATTTACCGAATTAGCTGGGCAAGTATAAGCATTTTGAACCTCATGGAAATGCTTGAAGTACAAAGCTAAGAGTATCACAAACATGTAATAACTCTGATGTGTGACCACAGTGGAGTTCCTTACTAGGCATCCAGCTGCAAGGGCTGCTGGCACACTTTGAGGAACTAGGTGGTAAACAGCAAACAAGCATATCCATCTGCTTTCCACATGTTCTTCATCGTCAGGTTTTATGGTCTCCTTTGTCAGTCCAGCTATTTGGATTCAGAGACTTGCTCCCTGAGTCTGTCCCATTGATTTTACCCCAAACAAGAACCAGTAACAATTGTGGCTCTCAGTTGCCTTAATGAGAAAAACTAAAATTGTTCCAGTCTCAGGCAGCAGTGCAGCAGTGAGGTTCCAAATAACCCTTCTTACGATAGTAAATTTGAAAAAGTAGGAAAACGCCAATGCAATTGTTTCACCTTCCCAACAAAACTAACTTCTGCCAACATAGTCTGTTCCTCCAAGAGTCCATTAAACGATAGCACTAGTTCAAATTCAAGTCTAACTAGAGGAAACTTCGTACAGGACATGTTCTCTAGTCTTCCTGTCTTTGTAACATCAGCTTCCTCACTTCACACAGCCCAAAAATACTAGGAACCAGAAATGCTGCACCATTCACTTACATCCGGGAACAAACTCAATGCACGATCGTGGCACAAGGCAGGATAGACACTGCACAGCTAACCGCCTCAAGCAGAGCAGTTACCTGCACTTTCAGGTACAGGGAGAGAGAAAGTTAATTGTTTACAGTTTAAATGTAAGCAACAATACTCATTTATTTACAAAAGCACCAGGTTATTTGTGAGTTTTCCCTGTTCATCTTCCACTGCACAGTAATATCTGAATCAGTCTCACCTGCAGAGGTTTGTCAAGCACAGATTATTTGCTCTTCTACATGCACCACGGGTCTGACTGTATGTTGTACACACTGGTGTAACATACAAGGCAGCATCACCCAGTCACAGGTTCAGTTCAGGTCTTCCAGTTCCAGTGCCTCTGAATTATTAGCTATCACAGCAGTAGGTATGAAGGCACTTCTTAAAAAGGTTTTAAAAGCCCATTTGCATGAACTGTTTGGAATCTATGAACTGGCATTTGAATTCTCAACACTAGCTGAGGATTTCATCAAGTAGTTGCACATGGAAGTTTACAGTACAGATTTTTCGGTGAACGCTAAGGCTGTAACATTTGCCTGCCAGCAGGAAGTTGTGCCTCCCTGAGGAAGTAGAGGCTTTGCACACCCAGATGCTACCAGTTACTGATTCCTTAGAAAGGCCTGGAGATCCATAGCTGGATCTGGGGCCACAGCATGGACACACAGGTCCTCAAAGTTATTTCTGGGGTCTTTTCCCACAATGTTTGCTCAGAAGCAAACAAAGCAGTGTAGTCAGGCACTGCCCCATTCCCACCCTACATACACTCGCAGATCTAGGTGCTTAAGGTCAATAGTTGGTGGAAGGATGAAGGAGCAACTCAGTGAGGTGAGTGTTGTGTAAGAAGAATGGACTTATGCCTCACTGTGGACTTTCTTCTTACAATCCTGTTTCCTCTGTTGCAAAACCTATTTCCTTAAATACAAACTATGAAAAAAAATGAGCACAAGGAGGTGAAGGAAGTCCTTATGCAGGCAGATACTGCCTACATAAAATAAGTGTTTTCGTGAACAAATAAGAACATCCATTGTCCAAGATATGCATTATGATCATCCACATTTGTGACTGGGATGCCTGCTATCAGAACCAGAGAGCAGTTACCACTCCCTGCCTTATAACTTGACATAATGCATGCTGCCTTCTGTAGTCCTCCTTGCCCAGATTGTTCTATTATAAAAAACTGCAACATGCTTGGTTTCTCATAGTACAACACATATAGCACTAGAAGGCAACTCCTGTGAACCTCTATACTTTAGGGAACAGCATTCGCCAAGGGAGGAGCAAGAGCCTGGACTATCTCAGCTGCAGCTCAAAGCTCTAGCACTGGATCAACATTGTTTGTCAGAATAGCTGCTATGAGTTAGGTGGGACAACTGTTAGTCATCATTGCACAGCCCATAAGCTCTTATCTTAGAGATGGGACAGATAGAGGTTTCTAGATTGCGAATCCATTAACAAAGGCCTTTTTCTGCTGCAGAATGATCTGCGTGGCTGGACTCCAAATGCAGGCAGAGACATACCGACAGGCCCCCATGCTAGCAGAGCTCTGGGTGAGATCAGAACCTCCAGCAGAAGCAAAAGGAAAGAAATTAATCTGTCTCCCACTCCAGAGCTATTTTTTGCTTTTCTAACTCAGTGTCAAAGCTAAGCTTCAACTGCTTTTTTCCCCCTAGGTGCAAACAAGGACAAGAGCAGCAAGAAAGTCACCTCTGGACAGACTCCTTCCCTCAGATCTCATGATAGATGTATTTTGAGGCTCCTAATCACTGGAGTAGGTGGTATAAATATACAGGACTGCAGACCTGTAGATTTCGTTTGAGGTAAGAGTGCACGGGGCTGGGAAGATCGTATCCCTAGCAAGCTCCAACCAGGACAGATACCACAGCAACAAAGCAGATCGTAATGGTAAGGAAAACAACAGTAAAACTGAGATCTGTTATGTTAGGATTACTCACCTAATGCACACACTAGGTGAGCAATGCACACTCAGGTGTGCATTAGCTATCAACTATTGCAACAGAACAAATAAGGCATGCAAATATTTTGGCCATCTCATTGGCCTCTATGTTGTGCTTTTCTGTTTTGCAGAAAACATTGGGTGAAGATTTAAGGCTCAATCATATTTCAAAAAAAGAACTGCTAAATTGATTGATTTTGTTTATATCCTACATTTCACATTGCATGTGTGTATATATAGAGAGAGAGAAGACAAAACCTCTGGGACTAGTATAAGTCATAAATTCATCCCACCAGAATGTAGATAACTGTAGTGGATTCAACCTTATTCAGCACTTAGTACATCTGAGCTCTTGTTCTTCCACCAAATCATCTGCTTAAAGCAAATAAAAGTGACATGGTGGGGTTTAGTATTGTCAAGTCAGTCATTTGTGCTAACAGCAGCTGCTGTTACATTTGTGTCTTCTGCTTTTGTTTTTCTGACTGCTTACCCCACTGCTTGGAACAGGAGTTCTCCAAAACAAGTTTAGTTTTCATTAATGGGATTAGCTGGCTAAGTCCCATCCCAACAGGAAAACTAACATCAACAGAGGAGTATAAAAATACAGCAGTTAGAAAGNGAGGTTTCTAGATTGCGAATCCATTAACAAAGGCCTTTTTCTGCTGCAGAATGATCTGCGTGGCTGGACTCCAAATGCAGGCAGAGACATACCGACAGGCCCCCATGCTAGCAGAGCTCTGGGTGAGATCAGAACCTCCAGCAGAAGCAAAAGGAAAGAAATTAATCTGTCTCCCACTCCAGAGCTATTTTTTGCTTTTCTAACTCAGTGTCAAAGCTAAGCTTCAACTGCTTTTTTCCCCCTAGGTGCAAACAAGGACAAGAGCAGCAAGAAAGTCACCTCTGGACAGACTCCTTCCCTCAGATCTCATGATAGATGTATTTTGAGGCTCCTAATCACTGGAGTAGGTGGTATAAATATACAGGACTGCAGACCTGTAGATTTCGTTTGAGGTAAGAGTGCACGGGGCTGGGAAGATCGTATCCCTAGCAAGCTCCAACCAGGACAGATACCACAGCAACAAAGCAGATCGTAATGGTAAGGAAAACAACAGTAAAACTGAGATCTGTTATGTTAGGATTACTCACCTAATGCACACACTAGGTGAGCAATGCACACTCAGGTGTGCATTAGCTATCAACTATTGCAACAGAACAAATAAGGCATGCAAATATTTTGGCCATCTCATTGGCCTCTATGTTGTGCTTTTCTGTTTTGCAGAAAACATTGGGTGAAGATTTAAGGCTCAATCATATTTCAAAAAAAGAACTGCTAAATTGATTGATTTTGTTTATATCCTACATTTCACATTGCATGTGTGTATATATAGAGAGAGAGAAGACAAAACCTCTGGGACTAGTATAAGTCATAAATTCATCCCACCAGAATGTAGATAACTGTAGTGGATTCAACCTTATTCAGCACTTAGTACATCTGAGCTCTTGTTCTTCCACCAAATCATCTGCTTAAAGCAAATAAAAGTGACATGGTGGGGTTTAGTATTGTCAAGTCAGTCATTTGTGCTAACAGCAGCTGCTGTTACATTTGTGTCTTCTGCTTTTGTTTTTCTGACTGCTTACCCCACTGCTTGGAACAGGAGTTCTCCAAAACAAGTTTAGTTTTCATTAATGGGATTAGCTGGCTAAGTCCCATCCCAACAGGAAAACTAACATCAACAGAGGAGTATAAAAATACAGCAGTTAGAAAGAATACTTTCCAACCAACACACAGGCAGAAAAGGAAGATGACGCACTACAGTCCTTTTCTGACCATCAGTGTATTTAAAATATTATAAAATTAGTAATGGAAACAGAACTGAAGATCCTGGAAGATCTTTAGACACAAGTTGAAACAGCAGGGTAGAAAAGTAAATGAGCACTCCACTTTTAAATTTAACAGCAACAGCAACTGGCAGTGCTCCTATAATTAGCATTTTCTCAACAGCAAACATTCCGAATAAAGAATGTACCGTATCTTAAATCCCTGTGCAGTGCACACAACTTACAGTTTAAGTGAGCTGGCAAAACAAAGTTGGACAAAATTCAGAGTTTAAGAATTTGTCTGTAGAACTCCCCTTCTTTTAACAACTGGACCAGATCTGAATTGCATAAAATATTCAGGTGCCTTTTAAAGTTATAATAGAATAAATACTCTATTGTCATTGGTACATTCCTTTCTCAATCTAGGTATACAATAACTTAATATATTTAATATTTAGATAAACAATTTTTAGTAGATGCTTTGGCAGTCAAATTCTTACATATTCTCTATTTCTACAGAAGTATTTAGTTATGTTTTTGGAAAAAAATTATCTGGATAGTACTTACAAGAATTATATGCTGTACAAAACAGCAGTCCAAATCATCACTGCAAACTGTAAAAGACACAGTTAATAAAACAGTATAAAAAGGAATGCGTATTTGCTAGAAGATATCCAACATTCACAGGAAGGAAGGAGATACATCTGCACCATGATTTTTTCTTTTCTTGCCAATGAAGCCAGAGAAAGATTGTTAGTTATTTGAAAAGCATTTCACTTATTCCAGTTTATGCAACAACTGTGTTTCCTACACTCCACACATCACCATTACAAAGTTTTGTAACAGATTTGTTCCCTTGGGCAATGCTTGTTCATGACAATTAAAAAAGGTAAAAAAGTCTTTGATCATTTGTTCAGTCTGACTAAAAAGTTACTAACTGGTACATTATAATAAGTGGAAATAAGTGTTTCCTCACTACAAAATGACTGTGGTATTTAATCTGTAATAGAAAAAAAAAAAAAAAAAAGAGTAAAACACAGAAGGACCTTCTGAGTGTTCACACTGAAAACTCTCTGGTTGGGCAACAAAGTGGAGCAATAAGAGTCCATAAGTACAGACAGACACAAACCCAACAGGAGACCATCTTAATCCAGAAGATGGACCAGGTTCCGGTGAAGAATTTTTCAATCTGAGCACTTTCATAACTGTTAAGGAAAAAAAAAAAAAAAAAAGAAGCAATAAACTCATTATTCATATCTCAGACTGCAGTATCCTTTGTTTTTCCAACTGGGTCACAGACTTCAACTAGGTTAACCCAGACACGAAGCAAGGGAGAGCAGCCCTTTATAGAACAAGATCTTGCTCAAGAATTGCCCAGGAAAGATTTGCAACATCTCTTCCAGCTTCTTATTTAAAGAGAGGAGACACACTAGTGGCAGAAGTTCCCATTCACACCTCCCCTCTCAACGCAGAGAGATGTTAATTTCTCAGTTTTAAAGAAATACACTTACTGGAACCAGTGAGTTACTGTCATCATCACGTAGAGTGAAGCCAAGAAGAAAACGAAGTGGAAGTAGGCATAACTGTACACCGTGCCTTTCTTCTCATCGTAAATCACAGTCTGGCCTCCCCTTTTTTCAATGTGCTCTTCAGCATCAGCTGTAAGAGGAAACAAGAATGCTTTTGCAAGTTTAATGAGAACTGAAAACAGCAGCGCTGGCTTCATGTAAGCCTTTAGTAAAATAAATTGGACTATCACTGAAATGCTGCCTTATATCAGCTTCTTGGCCTACTGGCCTGTGTTTGAGAATTTGCGGCATTTAAATTGCTTTACCTGTATGATATTCTTCTGGAAGTCCAAGCTGATAGCCCTGATTGTACCAGGTCTGCAAACAGGACACTCCCTTCCTAACTGACTCCTAAACTGCAGTCCCTACAGAGCTGCTGAGCCAAAAATCCAGCAGTCAGTCACACCCACAAGCATGCAAAGAGCAGAGATTACTCTTTGTATGTTGCAGAAATGAAATATCCTTTAAGGAATTATTAACTAGCCTGTAGTTTTAAAATGGTATTGTTACAACTGTTGCTTCCTTCCGTAGCCTAACTTTGAGCACTTCAGCTGCTTCAGTTTGATATGCTACAGAACAAGGATACAAGCAGCTCTCCTTCTGCAGCTGTGTCCTTACTCTCTGGGCTTTGGTCTGAAAGCCACAAGTGAGGTGAATTGTGCAGTGAAAATGTAATTACCGTCTCCGTCAGGCACGCAGCAAAAGCAGCAACGAGCTACCTGTGGAACAGACAACAGGAAGGGTAAGAGTCTGTGCCACAGCAAAGAAGCAGAACAGTTGGTGAAGGAAGGTCTGTTATGTCTACGTTTCAGACACTAATTTAGAAAGTCTGGTTTGTATTTCCAACCAGCACAAAACTCAAATTAGGATTTGCCAAGTAGTTCATAACTGCAGTTTCTAAGTTTCAGAAAAAACTACTCTGTAAAGGTTTGGAGCAAATTCACCATTCTTTAAGAACTACTCTACCCATTTTACGTAACACAAGGTCAAACACTGGTGCAAAATTATGACAAAATGGTGGAAAAGCTACAGTAAAGTGGTTGCACATTAGTAGATCAGAGGGGACCTACCTCTTCAGACTTGCGTCTGAGTGCTTTTTAAATAATAAATTTCTCTACTGAAATGAAAGTATAAGGAACTTTTAAAACCCTGCTGCATGTGTTTGAAATCACAATTGCACAAGCTTAAGTCTGAAATGTACTTATCTTTGCAAGATTTTGCTGAAATGGAGCCAGAATGAGTATACACAGAATGAGTAAAAGCAGAAAGCTGGTTTTACTGCTTTCTTTAAATGAAGATTTTTTTTTTTTAACTGATGGAAAAAGGAAAGCTGAAATTGACACTTCTTGTGTTGAGTGGTAATGTGAATGGGAAAAGGGTGCTGACCATCCAATAAATATACAAGTAAGTGCATTTTCTGCACCAGACCACAGTACAAGTCACCACTTCCTGTAGTGCATCACCAACATCATCTGTTCTGATAAAATCCTACTCTGGGATTTGTTTTAGTTGTGGTCTGATGAAGACCACAGATGACACCAAGCAGATGACACCAAGCTGGGCGGGAGTGTTGATCTGCTGGAGGGCAGGAAGGCTCTGCAGAGGGACCTGGACAGGCTGGATCGTTGGGCCGAGGGCAACTGCATGAGGTTCAACAAGGCCAAGTGCCGGGTCCTGCACTTGGACCACAACAANACCCTGTTTGGAAAATTCCCTTCCCTAACTATTTTTATATCAATCAGTCTTTACAGTATGAAAGTGTATTAACTTTGTTAACATATATTAGTTCACAGTATTCATTGCAGTGTAATGAGGTAGTGGAGTTTTACTAAGTAAAACAAACTAAAGGTCAGCCTGGCCCTGGAAATAAGGACTTCGCTTCTTGGAAGCTTAGAGCTCTCCATGAACGATAAAAGATACCCCTGGACAACCAAGCTAAAGCCAGCATCCTAGCCCCTCTAACACATCTTTGAAACCCTCCCAGCATCACAGACAAGTAACTACCTCAAGACTGACTCCAGGGATATCTGGATCAATAGACAAGTGGCAAGAACGCTGCAGAAATGTAATTGCTTTGCAAAGTTTTATTATGACTAGTAATCAGTGGTGTTGGTGTTAGTAATTAGTCAAATTGTGCTATACCTGAATGCCTGAAGGATATAAGGACCCTGTGTAAAACCACATTCGGGGTGCCCCAATTTGGTTGGGACACCTCACGCACATGAGTAAGTATTTACCCTTGTAATTCCATACTTTGAATTCTAGCCTCTCACCTCAATTGGCACAGGCCAGCTGCAAGTTTTCCTAACACCCCCAAAAATCAGACAGTAAGCCTTTAAGGTAAAGTGTCCAACAGAAACATCAAATGGCAGTTTTTAGCTGTGTATCCATGATTACATGTACTCACTGGGTTCATAAACTCATGAAAAGCCAAAAAGCTCATTCTTTTTTAAGAGAATGGATGAGAGTTTAAATAAAACCCTTATTCTGTATCTCTTTCTACTGCTGTGCCAAGCCCCACCTACAGCGCCAGCCTGAGCTCCCCTTGGGCCACACTCACATCCTGAAGCAAGTGCTGGGTTCCCTCAAACTTTTTAATCTGTTGCAATTAAGTCCTTGCACACAGCGAGTGATGAAATTAGCAATGCTGGCACACATGCCGCTAGCCCCTCGTAATGCTCAGTTGTCTTCAGCACAGATGCCGACAGATCCTCTGTACACCACAAGCAACTGCCGAGCTACATTCATGCTCTTGGCCAGGAGACAAAGGCCCTTTGCCACAGGGAAGGCAAGCAGTGCAATTAGTTGCTCTTCAGCAGTCATTTCTTTATATTCACATTCAGCGGCTCTTGTACCGCTCTTTAAAACCAAACAGTCCGGAAATAATCCCGTTGGCAAGCACTGTGGCAGATGAGCCGGGCCTTCCTGGTGAGGGGGCCACATCCAGTGTCCATGCTGTGCCAGCCGCCCCCAACCTGCCCGCCGCTCCTGCCGCAGGGCGCACCGCAGCCCCAAGCCCTTTGGACAAGACCTCCTACGGCGTAACGCTGGCAGAGGAAGGTGGCTGGGCACGAAGGGCGTCTGTTTTCTCTCTGGCTCCCCCACCCCGGCCTGCCCCTCTTCAGCACAGGGTCCTGCCTGGATCTGCCGAGGCAGGCCGGGCCACGTCCGGGTGCTCAATGCAGAGCCTGCTGGCAGGCTGCCTGCACGAGAGGGCTGGGGCCGGTGCGAGGAGCCACCGGGTGCTCAGCTCCCCAGCGCTGGCACCGGCGCCCGTCCAGTCACACTGTCCTGCCAGAGGGAAGCTCCTTCGGCACAGACAGGCTCCCACAGTGAAACACATTTTGCTTCCCCACGCCCAGCTACTGCAAACACCACGTGCCTCGGCATTTTTGGATTCACACAAACACTCTGTTTAAAGACTTGGAAAAGAGAAGTTAAAACTGCAGATGGAAGTAACACCAATGTACAGAGAGCTAGGGATGGAGATTCATCCTCCAAATACACATATATTTGAAGAGAGACACTAGCCAGCCTAAGTGAGAGGTAACTGTTACTTAGCAAAAACCCACTCGTTTCCCTGTGTTTCTGGGTGTTCCCAGGATAAGAAGGCCGAAGAAATAGGCAGGTAGAATGAAGAACACTGTACTGCTGAAACAGGGACAAGAAATATAATCCGAGATGAAATTATAGGCAAAAAGAAAGGAAGAACTTATGTGTGGAAATAAAAATAAGAGATAGGAACTTGGGATCATAGTCAGTTGCTATGAGAACAGAGGCAACCAGGGCTGAAAACGTTCAAGAACACCTCCACTTCTTTTTCTGATAGCTTCTCAGCAGACTTTTCCGTTAAACGAGAGGACATAAACTTGTGTGGAGCACAAGATTTACAGGAAGTCTGCAGGATGTTAAATAAACTGCAAGAGCAGCAAATTATTTCAGTACATAAAGGCACCTCCACGGGTCCAGCAAGAGCTGCAGAAGGGCCCGTATGGACAAGTGTTCTGACAAGTCCATACCCAGAGACATGTGGCATGCATGCTACAAACTAGCTTTTGTTTTCACCTAATTACAGATTACTTAGCCATGAAAACAACAGCAAGAAAAGCACATGAGGAAGTCTGCACAGAAATCCTGTGGGAGGAAGCAAGAACTCACTTCAGTTTCAGGTGTGGCATATATTCCTCTCAGTGCCTCTGAGCTCGCACGTGTTGTTGAGGTCAAACTAGGAGCAAAAGAAGATGGTGTCAAAAACCTCAGCATAAGTGTAAGCCCAACAGGGTGATTTTTCAACACCATGACAAACATAAATAATGTACTCCCATGTCTAAGCTAAGCATTTGCCCAGACACAGCATCAAGCACTAAGCATGTGAAAAGTTTGTTCTGCGCAAGTATAAACCAGCCTGACAGACAGCCGCTGGCCAACTCAGGCTGAATCACGAGTTTAAAAGTAGGTCACTAAAGATGGTAAATTCATCACCATCAGACAGCAGCAAACAGCTAAGCGCTCCAATTTGCAATTCAGAAGAGAACTCCCCTGCTGTGCATAACCAATGCTTTTATATTAACTTCACAGCCATCACTTTGGCTCAGCAATTCTGTAAAGGCTTTGCCAGCAAAGTAACAGGTCACTGGCAGCAGTCAGTTTCGAAAAGTAAATTACCAACCACTATTGTCAGTATTCCAGTTGCTAGAAATCACTTTCTTGCATGATTGTAGTTGTCTGGAGGGAATTCTTTCTAGTTTCTTCTGATTAGAAACATTTCTTGCCCAGTCTTCCCCTTTCAGGATGTGTAATGCAAACTTCCCATTACCCATGGGGAGATGTGTGTTAATGCTTTGCTGTACACACTGAGCCTTAGTAAGCAATACTTCAAAACATTCCCCTTGAAGGCCTCCTTATCTCCCCAGCTACATGGTGCACTTCCCCTGCAGGCTACGTAAAGGTTGTCTGCATTCCTGAAACACCACCCTGAGGCACTGGAAATATTGTTCTAATGTGAACTAGATCCATCATACATTATATTCATATATTTGGTATCAGAATTAAATGGAACACATATGCATATTTGGTAGCAGAAGAGTAGCTGTGTCATGTTTTCATTTTAAAATTATGAAGGAGTTTCAGTATGTGAATTTTGAGGTGGACTGATTCAGAAGCAGAACCTGCTCAAAAACCTGCAGCAGACAGGCAATGCTGTCAGACAGGTCATACATCACCTTTCAATCATCAGCAACTCCCCTGCCCCCAGCCCCTGTCCCAGAGCATGACTTAATTTGTTGATGTGAGCTGCAATAATACAAGGTGAGCATCACAACTATATGGGCACAAACAGTTTTTTTTAGAGCAAGAGATCGCTGGCAAATCCTGATGGCAGTACTGTGCTCATCACTTGTTCAAAGGAAGCCCTAAACCCTCCCAAACAGTTTTGTTTGTTTTAAAGACTCTCAAGGAATAGTCATAGCTTCTGCCAGGAGGCTACAGACATTTCAGATAGCTTTTTTAGATTGACATAACTGCATAGATTTTTTCTTATAGAAAGAGCAAATACAGAATCAAAGGACCCTGAGACTGTTTGGGATCATGGACAGCTGGAAAATTTTTCCCTCCACCTCCAGATGTAAATTGCTCTATTTGGTTTTAATGAAATATATTTGTTTCAAAAGTTATCTTATCTTGTGGAACATTTTTGGCTAAAACATCTAACCATTCTGAAACTAAGGAGAACATGAACCTTCCAGTTCAGTTCTATTAAATTTCCTCTGTCACTTTGTCTGCATGAGGCCTGCTATAGGCCTTCACTAGTTGGACCGCAACATTGCATTTACAGTGAGGTAACTGCAAACCCCCAGACTTACCAAGAATATAAAATGCAGCCAAACAAAATGGTAGTACCCAGGCCAGTAACCAGGTTTTCATCTCTGTGCAGGCCTTGGCTAAATTCAGGTACACAGATTGTGATGTTCTGATTGTTTTCATCCAGGACTTCAGAAAACAAAACAAACAAAGAGAACAGTTAGAAAAGCTCATTTCACTGCATTTGAAAGTAGTCTTCAGATTGAAGGTTTTCAGCAAAATATTTTTATTACTTCAGACACTGGCTAGGTAAATTTTGGAGGTTTCTATTTATCTTTTGAAAAGATCAGACAAAAAGAAACTCTATAAATCTGACCTGGCAGATTTTGTGTTTTGGGCAAAACAAAAATGCAACTTAATAGGGTACTAAAATTTCTTGTTTGACCAGTGCAGACAAACAAGGAAAAAGACTGTCTGGTAAACTAAAAAATTGGAAGTTTACCACCACTTCACCCAAGACTACAGAGCCATATAACACTGAGATAGTACAGACCTCAGACCATAAATTTCTTTGACAGCAGGGTGCCTTGAGGACAACTATGAAATTCATACTCAGTGAAAAAAAGGTGGTGTGTAGCTGCCCTGTTCTCAGACTGATAGACAGAAGACCAAAGAAAAGGAGATACAGGAGTTAAAGGCAAGATTTTATCTTACCATCTAAGCAAATACTACTTTCAGGTCCCAGCAAGATTTTACCTTAACATCTACACAAATACTACTTCTACGTCCCTGAAATGCAACCAATTCAGTCCTCGATGTTCCGAGACACATCTGGCATTTTTGTGTCTGCTTGGGTCAAAGCAAAGCAGATCAGTAGCCTGCAGCATCACTCCAGCTGCACCTTTTATCAAGAGCTTTTTGAGCCAATGCTGTTTAAGGCAAACTATGTTCCCATCTCCTCTTTCCTTCTAGCAGCCACTCTGCATCCCCATTGGGACAGCACAACTGTTTGTAGGGGCTGAGGGCAAAATGTAGCAAAAGCTGCACCCAGGTTAAAAATAAACTTAAACTCAGTCCCCTGACCTGAGGGGAAGGACTTTGTGTGGCCCTGCAGGGCTGCACAAACAGCTTTATCAGCACACAGCAGGGACAGCGTGAAGGTGGGAGCAAACGAAGGGATGACAAGCCTTTATAGAATCATAGAATCACTTAGGTTGGAAAAGACCCTTAAGATCATCAAGTCCAACTGTAAACCTAACACTGCCAAGTCCACCACTAAACCATGTCCCTAAGCACCATGTCTACATCTCTTTTAAATACCCCCACAGGATGGTGACTCAACCGCTTTCCTGGGCAGCCTGTTCCAAGGCTTGATAACCTTTTCAGTGAAGAAGTTTTTCCTAATATCCAATCTAAACCTCCCCCGGCGCAACCTGAGGCCATTTCCTCTTGTACTATGGCTAGTTACTTGGGAGAAGAGACCAACCCCCACCTCGCTACAACCTCCTTTCAGGCAGTTGTAGAGCGCGATGAGGTCTCCCCTCAGCCTCCTCTTCTCCAGGCTAAACAACTCCAGTTTCCTCAGCCGCTCCTCATAAGACTTGTTCTCTAGACCTTTCACCAGCGTCGTTGCCCTTCTCTGGACACATGAACACCTTGGCCAGAGACATGCAGAATCCCCCACCTGCATCCATCAGGGACACATCTGCAGCAAGGCAGGTCCACTGTATGGCAGGCCTTTTAGCTGAGTCTGGCACCAAAAATCTAAGGCACACTGCAATAAGCACAGGTTCAATAGACATTACCTTTTGTTTGCCCATTCCTTCTAAAGACATTTGCAACTCTGCCGTTTGGGTGTTGCAAATAAATACTTGCATTTTCTTCCAGCCTGGTTTGCAAAGTGGCCGATGTGCAAGAGCCAATTTGAAAGTGCCTCCTTGAGGAATGAGTGAACATTAGGTAAGTTCATGGCAAATCTGAGCGGCATGGGACACCTTAATAAGTGCCAGCACCCCATATATTCTGCAGCACATGCCACTGTAAAAGCTGCACAAGCCAGTATGAGAGTCCTTATCACAGAGACAGGGGAGAAAGGAGCATCTCTGAGAGAGATGACAACCAAAAGAGTTCTCTGGCCTGGGAAGACAAAGAGAAACATCTGATTCAGGAGGTCTGAGAGACGGTGCTTGATACATACTCTGACAAAATGTAATAACCACACTTGCAATGTGTACAAGAAGAATCAGAGCATTCACTCAACTGCTGAAGGCTTTGACTGTCACAAGAATGAAGTAATGTGAGACCAATGATTAAATACCATATATCACTTTCTTCCCCTTTTTTCTGTTGTTTTTGTTTTTGTTTTTTTAACAGGGTGTCAAGTCTTATGAGTAATTCAGATGCCTTCTATATTCATTCAAAAACGCTGCTTAAGGTCCATAAATAAATCTTCCACCTAAATACCATCTGGTTTTCCTTCTTAGCTCTAGAATACATTTATGTGTGTGTGCCTGTGCCTACACAAGTGTGACAGAGAGAGATTCTTTCCCCCATCTCTCCCCTTTCTTCTTGGGAGGTGTCTGTAAAAACTTCTCTTTCCTGCCAATGGACAACTTATCCTACAGTTATTGTTGTTTCAACTATTCAACACTAAGCTGAGCAATAATAAAGAAGGGGGTTTTAGTGTTACTAATTTGAACCAGGAAGTCTTCTGTAAGTGAAAAGAACGCTCCCTGTCCAAATAGGTGAATCTGATTTTTACCTGGGAAAAGGAAACAGTTTGAGTTGTGCTTGTAAAGTCTTGCTGTGTTTTTGTAGCATGAAGAACTTTAGGGAGTTCCCTACTCCTGGCTTGCAACACCAATGGTTAGAAGGCAAGTGGAGTACAGGAACTCTCCTGAAGAACAGCATCATCTCAAACAACTGCAACATAACTCCAAGGCCTTTCTCAGAATGTTTCCTCTCAAAACAGAAGACAAGTGGTACTCAAGTTTTTGCTCCATTAGGAGTCCACAGCTAAGGCCAGCTCTAGGAGAAAAGGAGTGATTTTGGTATCCACTCTGATGGCAGCACCTATGAACTGGTGGTGGTCCTAGTAAACTTTTGTATGGAGCTGATCACCCAGCTTCTTCCAGAGGCATCCAAGAGCCATTTGTTCCAACTTCTTTCCCATCATGTGACCAAACATGTTACATATTTAGTCATGTCCCGTCGTACAAGAACATGCACTTGCCACATGATGGATAGGCTACAAGACTCTGGGAAATCTGTCTGTAGGAAACAGGCTGGATTTGCTCAGATTCCAGATGCAACTCACCCAAGGTAAGTTAAGCAACAGATGCAACTCACCCAAGTTAAGCTCCCCTAGACCAAAGCATTTAAGGTACACGGAAAGTGCCAACTGCATGGTCTCTCTGCTGCACAGATTTATTTTTAGTATTTGAAATTTCTTCTGCATAAGCCAGAACAGACCAAACCCAGCACTCTTATATCCCTGAATTTGTTAATTCAGGTTTGCTAAATTCTTGCTTTTAATACACAGCATGTCTAAAAGAATTTACATAAAGCATTAGATAACTTACTGGTTTCTGGTGGCTTGCTGGATAGTGCTGAGAAAGTGAGGTACATAACGTAGCAGCTGATAACTCCTGACTGCAGCAAACCAGAATGGGGCTGGCCTTTAAAAGAAAGAGGAAAATAAGTGATTTTTGCAGACATTTTAACAAACTGAAAAAGAAATTCATACCCTTTAAAGAACAGCATACCAGTATCTTTCAGAAGAGAAAGAGTATCTTTCACATTTTACTTAAAGCATTTCATAAATCTTTGAGGCAGTTTAGATACGTTTCCACTGGCATGTAAAGAGAAAAGAGTCCATCCTTTAGTTCTGCTGGCTGTTTTAGAAAGGCATTAAAGATTGCCACATAAGTAAAGAATCACCCCTCTGCTCTCACCAAAAGCATCAGTTTTCCAAAAGCTATTGAGAAGCTGCCATGATAGTTTTATTTGCCCGTAAAATTTGTGTTGAAGTCATTCAAATTACTATTTCCAGTTCCAACGTATGCAAGATACTAACAGCACATATAAAATATACCAAAGCACGAAATACTGCTGTCAACTTCTCCAGACCCAAACTTTACATATGGTAAATCACAAGCAGTCAAAAGTAAATGGTAAAACAGTGGTGAATGAGTTTGACAGCTACTACCTCAACTGCTACCACTGCAAGAGTTGTATGAGCTCCACAACACATTACCAGCCATCACCACGTGAGCCTTCTTTACAGTATGACTGCCTGATGGCACACTCCAAACGTCTCACACCTCTGTAGTTTTAGCAGCTGAGCTGACGACCAGCAACAGCACTTCATAGTGTAGACAAAGGGACTGGCGCAAGAGCAGCACCAGCTCTGAACTATCATGAGACTTTCTGCCCAGAACACGGTTCATGCCTCCAGGCACACAACTGTGGCAGCACCAGAAACCCAGGAGAAGAGGTCAGTGGACTCACGATTCTGGACACAGGGCGATATGGCCACCAGTGACACAAAGAGGCACAGGCCACCGTTAACACCGATCAGGACCTTGTTGTACATGCAGCCCTCTGAGCGCGTGTAGAAAAGAGCCATGAGGACCAGGGCTGCCACAGCAACGGAGTACAAGATGAGAGTGACCAAGGCAAGCAAACCATTCCACATCTGCTTGTGGTTTGCACCTGCAGTCCTGGAGAGAGAGACAAGCACCTTATCTTTGCCTTCCCTTCCGCCCAAAATAAAATCCTAATAGCTGAAGAGTTCATATCCTCAAACACAAAAGATAGTGCTTATTTTGCTGAAGCATGTGTACGTCACTACACGAGCACAGGCCCTTGCAAGGTTCCTCCCATGAAACAGAGGTAAACATTCCTTAGCATTAGTGTTTATCTTCTGTATTATCATGCCCAGATGTTTCTGTAATTATAGCCCAGCGTGACTCCGAGATCTCCCAACCTCTGGGATCAGCTGTCAGCGCATCTCAGGTCAATACTTCAGGGATTTCCTCAGAGGGAACTCCCTGAGTTCCCCCAGGTTCAGCTAGTGAGCGGTGCTCCTCACACAAGGATAGCAAAGGCATATTGCTTGGCTCAGCCCCTCTTCCGCCCCTTGCGCTACCTTGACAGTTTTACTACCCTTTTGCTCAAAAAGCCTCCTCACCATTTGCATCTATCCCACCAGTCTCCTTCATCTTGTTTTCCTCTCTTCACCTTCCAAACACCTCTTGCAAAGATTGCTGCTTTCTTTTAGGAATAGCAACTAAAAAAGTTGTTTTGGCACAAAGGACTTATTGGTGCATGGAAGGTTTTTTTGGGGTTTTTTTGTTGTTGTTTTGTGGAAACATGACTTAATTTAAAAGAATATCTAATGTAGAGAGTGCTAAAGTTAAATGCTACTGCTGGAAATCTTTCACCCACAGAAAAGCAGCTACAGTAATTAGCAGTAAAAATATCTGTGGTATAAAGAGACCTCACCTCTTCCTCCCTGAAAATAGGTATCTAACAAAGCCCAAAGGTTTGCTAAAACTCTCTCTTAGCAGTCAGTATGCTAACTAGAACAAGAGAGGACTGCAAAGGTTTGTAGAGGAGGAAATGAGAGACAGAAAGGGTGAAAGTAGAGGCAGGAGTTCTTGTGCATATGTGGGAGCACAATTTAAATATTTTAAATTGATGAGAGGCTAAGGGCTAGGATATGCTTAAACCAGAAATGAAGTCAATACCAAAATGGGGTATATGTGAGTTGATAATAGAATCTTGCATATTTAGATGAAAGCAAAGAAGTTGAAGAGAAAGTAGCAGTTCTCATGTCAAGAAAAAAAAAAATTAATTGATGTGCATTAAGCTGACACAAAAAAGCAGGATTTACCAGTTTACGTCACTGCCCACAGTTTCACTGTTACATTTTGCAAATCTAGTTTTATTCTTTTGCACCACTCTGTTTCTTAGCAGATATATTTTCATATAAAATGTAAAACAACTTAAAGTAAGAGGTTTTTGCATCCCAACATGCTGCTACTTACTGGAAGCAGAGCAATTCAGGTTAAGAATAAATTAGCAGACTAGAATTGAATAAGGAGGAAACATCTCTGCTGGGGAAGGAGAAAGTGGATGAACCAAAGACGAACACCTCTAAATATTGACATTAAAGTGTGTTCTTTCAGAAATTACATCCATGCTACTCTTAAATTCTTTGTTAGGAGAAATGTATTGTTCAGGAGTCCGCCAGAATTTTATGCAAATAACTACTTGCCCAACACATACCAATTTTTATTCCATTTGTGTGCGAACTCAACAAGCAGGATGAGCTGAATGGCAATGAAAAGGAAACCTCCTGTTGCTCCTACGTAGCGCCAGGCTGCAAGGCAGAGAGGCAGAAAATATGTCAAGCTGCAGTCTTCTTTCCCTTGAGATAAAATGGAATTATTGTCTATGCAGTGAAGCCGTTACGCAGTTTGAATAACTCCAGCCCGCAGACGTAGCAGGAGATGAGAGGTTGCAGCTGAAAGGCCAGCTCAGCTAACTCAAGGTTAGCTCCCTAATGAATTCAGCTTGCAACCTGCTACACTTTCAAAGTAAGCCTGTTAGGACATTTACTGAGTTTCCCTAACCTAGAGGATTTTTGTGGAGACTATGAATTACTATATTCAGACAGAATATACTGAAACCTTTATTTGTGACTGGCAGGAGGGAGGTGGTGCGAAGGCATTTCACAGGCATCTAAACCCTGAAATTGCAAGGTACTGGAACCCAGTACTAAAAAGGGCAATTTCTTCCCTTCCAGATTCCAGTACCACAGAAAAACAAAGGTGGGGCTTATCTATTTACAAATGCTGTTCTGAGCCACTCCCAAAGAGACAATTTACCAAGGAACACTTGGTATTCACTGACAGGTTTTAAGACCGGTTATTTGACTACTTAACCATTAACCATACTGTATTTGGGTAGCTGTTTGGATATTTCGGACAACAGATCTCTTATGTGCAATATCAGAAGTCTCTGAGGAAATGCGGATACCTATTTAAATGTTTAGTTGCATATACAGCTTGTGCTGCTGTGCAGACCATAGCCTATAAATGACTCCAGGTGTGCAGCACATCTCAGTGAATATGACCACGGAAGTGCATTAGCAAAGTTCCGCCAAAGTTCTACCATTGTGTTTTCCTTTTGAAAAAAGCTTGTATAAGTGAAAGAACAGAACAGTCAGGCCACATTACCCTTAGTGGATGATGTAGAGGTTTGTTTTTTTTTTTTTTNCGTTACGCAGTTTGAATAACTCCAGCCCGCAGACGTAGCAGGAGATGAGAGGTTGCAGCTGAAAGGCCAGCTCAGCTAACTCAAGGTTAGCTCCCTAATGAATTCAGCTTGCAACCTGCTACACTTTCAAAGTAAGCCTGTTAGGACATTTACTGAGTTTCCCTAACCTAGAGGATTTTTGTGGAGACTATGAATTACTATATTCAGACAGAATATACTGAAACCTTTATTTGTGACTGGCAGGAGGGAGGTGGTGCGAAGGCATTTCACAGGCATCTAAACCCTGAAATTGCAAGGTACTGGAACCCAGTACTAAAAAGGGCAATTTCTTCCCTTCCAGATTCCAGTACCACAGAAAAACAAAGGTGGGGCTTATCTATTTACAAATGCTGTTCTGAGCCACTCCCAAAGAGACAATTTACCAAGGAACACTTGGTATTCACTGACAGGTTTTAAGACCGGTTATTTGACTACTTAACCATTAACCATACTGTATTTGGGTAGCTGTTTGGATATTTCGGACAACAGATCTCTTATGTGCAATATCAGAAGTCTCTGAGGAAATGCGGATACCTATTTAAATGTTTAGTTGCATATACAGCTTGTGCTGCTGTGCAGACCATAGCCTATAAATGACTCCAGGTGTGCAGCACATCTCAGTGAATATGACCACGGAAGTGCATTAGCAAAGTTCCGCCAAAGTTCTACCATTGTGTTTTCCTTTTGAAAAAAGCTTGTATAAGTGAAAGAACAGAACAGTCAGGCCACATTACCCTTAGTGGATGATGTAGAGGTTTGTTTTTTTTTTTTTTTGCTGTACCATAAGGTCATTATTTGAAAGCAAGCAAAAATACCATTTGTCTGGTTTTGCTAAACTTACAGCATGCACTCAATAAGAAGCATACTGTTCTTCAAACAAACAGAACAAAAGCCGGAAGAAGCTAGCATATAAAAAAGTACATAAAAAACAGGCAGGGAACAAGGTGTGTGTGTGTGTTCAGGAGAGGTAGAGTAGGAAAAAGCAGACCACCAATGGAGTGAGTAATTAAACAGCCAGACTCTCAGGATCTCCAACTGCCCCAGGCAGGACACTGCGGGATGTTTTATGGATTCATCACAGATAAGGTTAGCATGGCCAGTGTGGATTTAACAACACTACAGCCCACACAAACCTAGTGCTTGCACATAATACTGCTCCTCCACGGTTAACAAACTGCTAAGCATGGGAAGCATGGCAAGAGCTTTTTTTTTTTTAAAAGAAAACATAAGCAAACTGAGAGAATGCTCAAATAAACCCAAAACCAAAACCAAAACCATGTAAGTTTCATGATGGGAGGGGAAAAAAAGGGAAAACAAAACCACAGAATACCTAAACCGCTGTAAATCTCAAATTCAGGGGCTGACTGGAGGACAGTTCAGCAGGATGTGCAGAATACAGCTTTCAACAGAAAAGTCAAGCATTAATTTGGGGAAGAAAGCTTGTTATGCTGTATCTCCACACTAGGTTAGACTGCTGTTGAGAAACAGCACTCTCATCAGCACAAAAAGTTCTTTTCTCCCTTTTCCCCAAACACTTCTGTTCTTGATGACTTTTCACCATGAAGAGGGTCACTTGCAAAGATGATAAGCAGTATTCCTTGCTCACAAGTACAACGCATTGCACCGCCACATCTTTCTAATCCAAACAGTGATTAGACACTAAGGACAAGAACATAAAACCATTTCGTGACTTCGCAGAGGAGAGGAGTAGGGATAAGGAGCCCTTCACTTCTGGGGCATCAAACTGAACCAGGACCAGACAAACAGCTAGTAAGAGCAAGAAGCTGAATTACACCTATCAGTGGTTTACTTGAAGTGGTTTTTACCTTAGTTTCCCAGAGGACTGTGCTCATAGTATGTCTGCCCACTCTATTCTCTCCCCCCATGTTACTCCTTCCTCCCCTATTAGAGGAGATCAGTGTTGAAAACACAGGTAACCAAGCAAGCCTTAGCAGAAGCAGGCAGCAGACACAACCGCTCCTTTGCATTACTGATCCCACTGCTTTCCACCTCCCCAGACTCAACAGCTTAAGGGCTTACAAGTATCTGGCAAACTGAAGAGCACAAGCTCATCTCGGTATCACCAGGATTTTTGCTCCTAGCCCGAAAGAGGCCTGTGAGAAGCCACCCCCAGAGCTGGCATTTAAGCACGGGGCCAGTATCAGCATGCCTGTGCTATGCCAGGGTGTCTTCCATAACTGGAAATGCTTCAGGCACGGCATCCTCAGCAGAGCAATTGAAACACGCCCCAAGAAGTCTAATTTTACCTTACTGCATTTACGCCACCAGCCTGAAAGCTAACAACATCCCAAATTCTTCTGTGGCATTGCAGGTTTCCAGGCAGCAAACACCAGCGCCTGGCAGGTCACCATGGCCCCGTGAGCACTGGCACCTCTCCACCGTGCAGCACGCACCCCAGCTGCTGCGCTACGGCAGAGATACCCGCACAAGCCGAACTAACACGCAACTCTGCGTTCCTGAGTGAAAAATTTCTTGTGCACCATTACAGCTCCCTGCTATAAATTAAAGAATTTGCAAGACAGCACCACAGTGGTATTTTTACCTACCCATTTGGCCTCCTCTTGGTCAGAAAAAAACATGCTCTTTACTGCACATTCACACGAAGACCACGTACTCTGTGCACACAGAGTCCCCCCACAGACAGCTCCAAATATTCCTTTTGCACCTGGACTACACTGGCTTTACTTGAAGAAATATGGCAATATTCACGTTATTCAGACCTTTAGGATTTATAACCACTCACAAGGTAGTACAGAATGAAGCAGCATAACAAAACAAGAAGGATGTACCATTGAGGAAAGTGTCCTGATCAGGAATGAAGAAGGCTCCTGAGCACATTGCTGCCAGAAGTATAAGTTTAACGAGCCAGAATCTGGATGAGAGGAGAGGAAAAACAAAAATCTGGTTATAACAGGAATTAGAGGTCTTCAACTGAAATACCATGAGAAATCTGTATTTAAAGCCCACAAGAGAAAAAACAGCCTTTGGTGACTGATTGCCACTTTAGTTAGTTTTCACTTGACTGCATTATTTCTGACAAAAGCAGTAAAATCAACTTTTTTGTTTGTTTTGGCTTTTTTTTTGCCTTGTACTACACCCAGCTGGAAAGTAGGCAGCACAAACCTGTAAAGGGAAGTGGAAATTAAGCAACAAACAAACACTTACCCATTATGAATGTATGCTCGGCAGCTTTTGCTGCTGTTAATTTTGATGGTGAACAAGAAGAACAAAAAGAAGAAACAGGCCATTCCAAAACAGACTTTGTACACGGCAGAGTATCCTACCAACTTCTCGCACATCTCACCCGCCTGAATACCCTTGCACATCTGCTTGTAGAATGGAATCTGAAAAGCACAATGTTACAAACTGTTAGACAGGACACAGGGCTCCTCATAACTAAGCAAGTCTACATCTGTGCACCACCGACTTTTCACTGGCTTAATTTAATACCTTTCACTCTTGATACCCCTCAGCCTGGATTTAAGGGTTCAAGGGAGATAAAGAAATGTAAAACACCAGGGACTGGAGATTTCCAGAGCCTCAACTCTCAACTCCTTCCAGATGCTTTGGGGTACAAGCCCACCTACCTTTCCGTCAGCTCTGTTGGCTTATGCCGTCCCTGCCCCTTACTGCTTAACCCCTCACCCCGGGGACCCTCTCCCTTCTTCCCGTGCTTTACAGCAAAGGACTTTGATTGCTTCAGTAATCCAGATTACATGAGCCATACCAGCGGTTTTACCAGCCGAAGGGGCATGAGTGGGGCTGCAGGGCAGGAAGCTCTGGCTCATGCTGCCCTTGGTGGAAACGTAGACCGAAGCACACCCAAGAGGCACAGTGGCAGCAAGCCCCATCCTCTCCATCACAGCCTCCGAAAGGGAGTTGTGCCACTTGCCCTGATTTTGTTTTAAATTAACAGAAAGGCAGGAAAATTCCACCTTTTTCTTCACTGATTAAATATTTGCTTTTGAGGACTTGCCACCAGGGGAAAGCAAACAGCTGCACATTTTGGCTTCAGTTTCACCAGGTGGACATGATGCCGGGTGCCCAAAAAAGCAGGTCTGTGTTGCCAGGACCCACTCCTGTGGGGTGTCTCTGTGCAGACATCCCCCCTCGCAGCCAGGGAGCCATTCAGCTGTGCAGAAATACAGGCATTTAATTAGAAAACCACTGTTCATTTCAAAGGAAGAAGGGCCTCTCTGTATGCTCACAGTCCTCAGCCGAGGCTGGTGAGACCAGTTGAGCAACACATCAAACCCTCTGGAGCTGATTGCTGTTGGCTGCACAGGTAACTGGAGGAGACAGAAGGCAATGTGTGCCAGGATGCAACATGCACAAATAAATAACTCGGGCAAAGGAAATGGGAATCTGAATTCAGAAAGCATTCAGCCAGGCCAGATTTTGCTTAGAAAAATATACAAAGATTGTGGGCAACACCATCCTTCAACATTTCCAAGAAATTAGCAAAGACAGGAGTCCCTCCTTCCTTCAGCAGGCAGGTCAGTACACAAAACCAGGAGAGGGAAAGAACAAACAGGACCCGAGAGCAAGCGATCAGGCAGCGTTCCCAGCTGGGTAGAAAGCCATCCAAGATGCAGGAAACACATAAACTGCCGACTTCCAGCCACCAGGCTCTGAAAGCCTGCTTCCCTCAGCAGGGTATGCAACTTCCCATCGAGTGCCAGCAACCCAAACCAGTCAGGACCTTAACAACCCTCCTAGCAGCTTCCCAAAAAGAGCAACTATTTTAGCAGCTCACAGTAACACTGAATTGCTGTGCTAAGGGTAGCAAACCTAACTATGGTACTGAGCTGATCCTAGGTGGGCTAGAACCAGCCGAGGAGATGAAAAGCAGGTCTCATGGCAGCTGCGTAGTGTTACAAGAACGGATTCATGCCCGGCCACTCTGAGATGCTCTTTCAGAAGTAACTCAGAGATAAGCAGCCACTGCATAAGAAGTTGGACAGTAAATGAGTACCTGTGGCTAACTCACATCCAACGGTTTTTAGAGAGCTCCTGAGAAATTGTCTGGAGCATCAGCGATGCCTTTCCCAGGTCTTGAAAGGCAATGAAACGTCAGACTGAGCAAATGTGCCAGCATTCAAAATGAGAAAACGGATTAACTGGAATAATCGAGAGACCTATCGATGCCACAGTGATGCCAGGGCAAGCCAAGGGGCCACAGCAATGCCACGGAAAGCAACCGGGTTATCAATGCTTTCCAGTTCTTTGCTTATAATAACCATCAGCCAGACATTAAAAAGATGCATAATACTGAACTAACAATACTTCTGAGAAAATTAGATACTTGTTTGATATAGACGATAGTACTGACCAAGGAGAGAGATTTCTGTAAGATCTGTACTTGGTACCAAGCAGCATTTTGGCTATGAGACTTATAGAACAAAGCAAAAAAATGCCATGGAACTTGGTTAATTGACTAGCTAATTAAAAACACATATCTGGGTAACTGTAAATGGGCACTTTCTTTAATTGCGTAGGTTTCTACAGAGATCTTGATGGGATTTTTGACCCAATATGTTCTTTTCTCCATTTAGTAGTAATTTCCTTACAGATCTAGCTGAGAGCAAATGGATGGATTCACAAGAACAATATCTCAGTTTCTGCCTACACAAGCAACAAAAAGCTGAGCCGCCATGTAGCATGCACAACACCATACAGTAATAAGTGATGGCCACAGGAATAGTCCTGTGGGATTGAATGCCCTTTTTGGAGACCTGTGATCCTGAAGGAACAAAACAAGAATAAAACCAAACTCTTGGGGACCCCAGCAGATCATAAACATGAGCACAATACTGGGGACAAAAGGGCTGATGTAATGAAAAGGGCATGTTTTCATGAGAGGATGGTCTACTCCTGGGAACAATTTATCAAGGCATATNCCGAGGAGATGAAAAGCAGGTCTCATGGCAGCTGCGTAGTGTTACAAGAACGGATTCATGCCCGGCCACTCTGAGATGCTCTTTCAGAAGTAACTCAGAGATAAGCAGCCACTGCATAAGAAGTTGGACAGTAAATGAGTACCTGTGGCTAACTCACATCCAACGGTTTTTAGAGAGCTCCTGAGAAATTGTCTGGAGCATCAGCGATGCCTTTCCCAGGTCTTGAAAGGCAATGAAACGTCAGACTGAGCAAATGTGCCAGCATTCAAAATGAGAAAACGGATTAACTGGAATAATCGAGAGACCTATCGATGCCACAGTGATGCCAGGGCAAGCCAAGGGGCCACAGCAATGCCACGGAAAGCAACCGGGTTATCAATGCTTTCCAGTTCTTTGCTTATAATAACCATCAGCCAGACATTAAAAAGATGCATAATACTGAACTAACAATACTTCTGAGAAAATTAGATACTTGTTTGATATAGACGATAGTACTGACCAAGGAGAGAGATTTCTGTAAGATCTGTACTTGGTACCAAGCAGCATTTTGGCTATGAGACTTATAGAACAAAGCAAAAAAATGCCATGGAACTTGGTTAATTGACTAGCTAATTAAAAACACATATCTGGGTAACTGTAAATGGGCACTTTCTTTAATTGCGTAGGTTTCTACAGAGATCTTGATGGGATTTTTGACCCAATATGTTCTTTTCTCCATTTAGTAGTAATTTCCTTACAGATCTAGCTGAGAGCAAATGGATGGATTCACAAGAACAATATCTCAGTTTCTGCCTACACAAGCAACAAAAAGCTGAGCCGCCATGTAGCATGCACAACACCATACAGTAATAAGTGATGGCCACAGGAATAGTCCTGTGGGATTGAATGCCCTTTTTGGAGACCTGTGATCCTGAAGGAACAAAACAAGAATAAAACCAAACTCTTGGGGACCCCAGCAGATCATAAACATGAGCACAATACTGGGGACAAAAGGGCTGATGTAATGAAAAGGGCATGTTTTCATGAGAGGATGGTCTACTCCTGGGAACAATTTATCAAGGCATATGTGACTTCTTCACTGAAAGTTAAAAAAGACTAATTTTTTGACTAATTTTTTTTTTTTTTAAATTCTGTATCTCTGAAACATGGTCAGCTCCTGAGCAGCCTGCCCAGCCTATGTGATTTACCAGGCTTTCCATCTGCTGGGTAGTTTTGACAGCTGTTAAAATCACGTATTAGTTATTTGCCAAGTTTGATATAGTGAAATATCTACTTTTATACCTTTAAAAGCAACATAAGCTAAATTCTTTGGCCTCTGAGTAGGGGACAAAGCATTCTTGCTGCAGAAACTGAGTATCCGCTCAGATAATGTAAACGCCTCAGTTGCTGTGCAAGCAATGATGTTATCACAGCGAAGTTGGCAATTTTCCGAGTGCAGTGAAACCCTTTGAGATGATAGCAACATTTACAGAAACAGGGACAGACTGCCCTGAACTTGCTTTCCCCTCACTGCAAGCTGTTGGCGCCTGAAATAAATGCAGGGCAAGAAGCAAGCCAACAGGGCCACACCATGTCCAGGCTCCAGCCAGCTGGGATGTGGCCACCTCTGAGTTTGGGTCTGTCTGCACCCAAACATGTGAATGCAGGAGCACGGGAAATAGCACCAGAGGGGGAAAAGGAAGGAAGAATTATGTAGAAATGGGCCTTAAGAGCCCAAAGGAGACTGCTTTCGTCTGGATGTTCTCATCCCACAGAGGGAGACCATGGCAGACGAACTTTGTTATGGAAATGGAGGAAGCATGAAAGAACATCTCCGTAGATGGGGAGACAAGGGCAAAAAACCAAGTAAAACCACCCGTCTTGAGCAGCTGAGAGATTAAATAGAAAAACAAAAAACAATCAGATCAAAACAAATGCCATCTTGCATCTATGACTGAATTCTTGTCAGAAATAGGCAATAGGCACCTGCACTGACAAACCTCATTTTTGGCAGCAATTTTAGGTTTTAACATACTATAATGGGAGTTAAGAGCCAAGATATAAACCTGGCTAGGGAAAGAAGCCCGAAAGCATGCTCTACCAGAACATGTAACCATCTAAAACTGCAATGTTTTGACATAACTGTTTTTTACTGGTGTCTGTTTTCCTGAAAACATCTTTCTTATTTTTCCTTTCATTATTTAAGTAGGACATGGATATTTTCAGGGTAAAACCACTAGTTTTGAAACAGCTTTAACATCAAAAATTTAATTAAAAAAAAAAAATCAAAACACTATTTTGGCAGACCAAAACAATTCTCTTCGTCATCTTCTCTCAATTATCCTTTCAAAGCCTGTGAAATGCAAGGTTTTGCCTCAATAGAACACTTGTGAGTAAAGCTGTACCTGTTTTTCAAAAAACCAGAATAACTGGAAAAAAGAAATAATATATGGATCAAGGCATAGAAGCACTTCGTCAAGTTGGGTCCTGCTTTGCTTCATTTTGGAAGAGAGTCAAGTCTCTAAACCATTTTGTGTAACTGCATATTGGTCTTTTCTGTCTTTCTGTCCCCATCACTGAGGCTCTCATATCTTGATTGACGCTCTACCCTATCCTTTGCTTTGATACACATCCTTGCTCCTCCGAAATCTACTCTACATGCTACTGTTCAAGTATTTTCCTAGTCAAAACCATTCACTCCTTCCCTACCCCTCCATTGCCTCTTGCTTCTTCCCCAGAGATCAAACACAAATGCCTTGGCTTCTTTGCACATTTTTCAGCATTTAACCCTTTGGGCCTCTCTCCCTTGGTGTCCCGTGGGCACAGGAACAGCTCAGGAGCTGGGAAAGAAGAGTGAAAACAACAGAGAAAAACTCTCCCCCAAAAAGACACTGTTCAATTCTTAAGGCTCACCACAAAATACGACATCCTCAAAATGCTGCTGGTTAGACTAGGAACCAAGGTTTTGAAACCACAACCAAATACTCCACAGGCACCGTGTCCTCCCACTGACACATGGTTTCATCTACCTGCCAACTTTGGTGAGGATGTGGAAGCTGAGCTCCCTGGGACAGTGCCTCATTTTTCCAGCCATGTTGCAGGGCACAGAGCAGGTCCTCAGCTCTGTGGGGGCACCTGCAGTGTCTGGCACCTTGGGAACTGAAAAACTGTCCTAAATGTTTTTTAAGAGAAAGAATGCATGATCATGGGGCTACATAAATACTGAAAAACAAATACAAACATTTTTTAAAAGTCTCTGTTTAAGCTATCCATAAGAGAATCATATTTGCTGTTCCTTCCTCTCAAAACAATGCCAAAGGACCAAGTGCTACAATAAATACTTTTAGAACTACTTTAGACTTGGGAATTTATAGCCAATCAACCAAAAACCCTCTCACTGACAAGGGAGAGATTCCTTTCACTTAGCATCAGCATGAGTACTGGAACTCTAAACTGGTAAAGCAGACACTCGGTTCCCTGCCAAGATTATGGCTCCATAAAGGACTGCACTAAAATTTAAAATTTTATTTTTTTATTTCATTACAAAAATTTAAAAATTCTAACTAAAATTAATTAAAATTGTGTCTCCTCTCAAGAAAGAGAGGGTGAGGTCCTAAAAGCATCATGCAAAGTGTTTGCTTACAGTCTGGCTTCAGGGGCTAGGAGCATCCACAATCCAGCCAAAAGCGAAGGAATCACCCAGCACTTTCAAAACACAGTTCATCATTGGGAAGCCGAGACTGGTTAGTCTGAATAAATATTTTCAAGGTGCACTCTATTACAACTGGGCTGAATTAGCTTCAGGAGTCTTTGAACTTTTAACAGCCCTGAACATAATTATTAAATTAGAGAGCAGATAAAGAAAGCCTACTTTCAGATGGTCCATTTCCCATTCAAAGACATCAAATGCTCTAAATTAAGAGGGTGATTATCTTTCCACTTCACACTAACAGCTACTCTTTGTGCTACTTATTCCCACACTGAGCTTTCAAGACTATGAACTGGAAAATAAATTTGGCAATACTGAAAAGCATGTTGTTGAAGGCTTCTTGAATCACTTTTCTGTTGGATAGAGAGCGAGTATTTTTTGTTAGGGATACAAGCCGCATTAAAACCACACTACTGATGGAAAACGACTTTATGAAATTTGGATATGAGCACGTAATTTGTCTCCCACACACTTGAGTTCCTTGGGTTATTCACTATATTGCCAAGCTAAGCATCTAGTAAGTCAAAGTAATTCCTGGCAAGCAATTTCAGCACACACATGTTGAACAGTTTTTAAGTCACAGCTCGCAGGCAAGCATCACGTCTCTACTGGGTGCTCTTACAGGGCTGTCAGCAACTTCTGGTGGTCGGGGTAGGAAGGTGGCAGTAGGATAACTCAAGTAAAGCGCTATTAAATGAAAGAAAATTACGACAGAACATACAAAGAGGGTACAATGGGAAGAAAGAAAGGTCACTGGCAGCAGAGCACAGAAAGCCTCACATTAGCCCCATCATAAGCCCGCTGGTTCATCTGTGTTGCAGGCACAGGGTGCTGCCACCAGCTTCTGGATCTGGGCTGCTGCAGAGGGAAGTGTTTCACAGACAGCTGAAAGTCAAGCGCAGAAGGTAAGCAGGGCATCAACTTGACCAGCAACTGGTTAAGTGAGGAAACAGCCTTAACTGTGCACCTACCAGCACTCCCTCTTGGGAGGGTAACACAAAACAACTAGATGCCCGCAGCGAGGGAAGCCTTCTGAACCTCCAGGGCAAGCACATTCACAAGTCTCGAAGCAGGCCCGATGCCGAGTTTGGTGCAGAAACTTAATTTTTAAGAATTAAGCAATCCAGCCATTGTTCCCTCTACTTAAAACCAGACTTTTCTTCTTGTAGTTTGCAGAGGGTGAGAGAGAGGATTTGTGCCACTGAAAGCAACTTGGGTGGCTTAAGAAACCAAACCAAAGATGTGGTACAACAGGTCTAATGTGTGACCGCAAGCAGGCTGGTGAGTATTTAGCTTAGGAAGGTTATATTAAGACTCTGNTCTGGCTTCAGGGGCTAGGAGCATCCACAATCCAGCCAAAAGCGAAGGAATCACCCAGCACTTTCAAAACACAGTTCATCATTGGGAAGCCGAGACTGGTTAGTCTGAATAAATATTTTCAAGGTGCACTCTATTACAACTGGGCTGAATTAGCTTCAGGAGTCTTTGAACTTTTAACAGCCCTGAACATAATTATTAAATTAGAGAGCAGATAAAGAAAGCCTACTTTCAGATGGTCCATTTCCCATTCAAAGACATCAAATGCTCTAAATTAAGAGGGTGATTATCTTTCCACTTCACACTAACAGCTACTCTTTGTGCTACTTATTCCCACACTGAGCTTTCAAGACTATGAACTGGAAAATAAATTTGGCAATACTGAAAAGCATGTTGTTGAAGGCTTCTTGAATCACTTTTCTGTTGGATAGAGAGCGAGTATTTTTTGTTAGGGATACAAGCCGCATTAAAACCACACTACTGATGGAAAACGACTTTATGAAATTTGGATATGAGCACGTAATTTGTCTCCCACACACTTGAGTTCCTTGGGTTATTCACTATATTGCCAAGCTAAGCATCTAGTAAGTCAAAGTAATTCCTGGCAAGCAATTTCAGCACACACATGTTGAACAGTTTTTAAGTCACAGCTCGCAGGCAAGCATCACGTCTCTACTGGGTGCTCTTACAGGGCTGTCAGCAACTTCTGGTGGTCGGGGTAGGAAGGTGGCAGTAGGATAACTCAAGTAAAGCGCTATTAAATGAAAGAAAATTACGACAGAACATACAAAGAGGGTACAATGGGAAGAAAGAAAGGTCACTGGCAGCAGAGCACAGAAAGCCTCACATTAGCCCCATCATAAGCCCGCTGGTTCATCTGTGTTGCAGGCACAGGGTGCTGCCACCAGCTTCTGGATCTGGGCTGCTGCAGAGGGAAGTGTTTCACAGACAGCTGAAAGTCAAGCGCAGAAGGTAAGCAGGGCATCAACTTGACCAGCAACTGGTTAAGTGAGGAAACAGCCTTAACTGTGCACCTACCAGCACTCCCTCTTGGGAGGGTAACACAAAACAACTAGATGCCCGCAGCGAGGGAAGCCTTCTGAACCTCCAGGGCAAGCACATTCACAAGTCTCGAAGCAGGCCCGATGCCGAGTTTGGTGCAGAAACTTAATTTTTAAGAATTAAGCAATCCAGCCATTGTTCCCTCTACTTAAAACCAGACTTTTCTTCTTGTAGTTTGCAGAGGGTGAGAGAGAGGATTTGTGCCACTGAAAGCAACTTGGGTGGCTTAAGAAACCAAACCAAAGATGTGGTACAACAGGTCTAATGTGTGACCGCAAGCAGGCTGGTGAGTATTTAGCTTAGGAAGGTTATATTAAGACTCTGAAGGAAACTTGAGTTTTAAACTCTAGTTCTAGCCAGCCACAGCTGCTTTCATGCTTTTGAAGCTTTTTAATTAAAAAGACAATTAGAAATGAACAATATCTGCTGTGGTTAGAGGCCATGTGAACACGATGACTCAACGCACACTGAAGAAAACCCCTTGTAAAGGATCCGCAGCATTGTGCATTGCAGTAGTCTGTCACACAACACCAAGAACACAGAATTAAAATGATAAATGCAACACTTGAGGAGTTATTTTCTAATTTGCTGCTTCTGCTACTAAACAAGTTGCCAGAAAAACTCAACATTAGACTGAACTGATTTGTTCTACTATAACATGTTCCCTAACAGCCTGCAGTGACACTACCCACATAGCAAACCTGGGATGGGTTCACTGCAGCGGGTTTCCGCACAACGGAAGAGGAGGAAGGCTGCTAGTCCCGTGATCCTTGACTCTTCCTGTTATGAAACACACTCGGCGGGTAAGCAATTGACAGAAAGAGGCCGAGCACGGAAAATCATCCCGTCTGGGTTTGGAAGTGGATGGGTGGAGGGAATCAACCACCTCTTCCCAGGGAGCATCCTCAGAAGAAGACCTATACATGAAGAGCTGTGGAAGGAGCCCCCTTTCCTGCCAGGAGTGACAGTGGGTTCACGTCTTTTACTTACGTGTGTTTTCATTTCGTTAGCTACTGTTGTTGACATCATGACACAACAGATGATAGTCACCAGGATGAAGTAAAGCGCATACATGAAGCGGGTGCTTGTTGACTGTTTTATCTTGGGGCAGCATTTGCAGCACAAGGAACAAGCAGCAGTACTGCAGCAGCAGGCCAACTGGAAAGCAAGACAAAAACACAAGTCATTCCATCACCGCCTTTAGGTTCCTATTGCAAAAGTCAGACAGGGAAGCTGGGAGACTTCCTGTAAAACTCCACAATTTCTTAAGTCCTCTCCTCCCAGCTGAGCAGTATTTAAGTGGAAGCAGACTGTCTTGTTTATCAAAAGTCACTAGGTTTAAGCACGCTAAGGATGACAGTGAAGAGGATGAGGAGGAACCGCTCCTGATTTCTTAATCGTGCACTTTGCTATCTCTGTGCAGCTTGTGGTCCTGACACGTTTCACCTGGCAGAACAGGCATTGCAATGGTAAGGCTCTATTTCCTGCAATACACTCTCCCCTCTCCGTAGTCAAAAAACAAATCTGCACAAGAAGGGCACAGACGCCAAAACTGTTTGCTTTTAACACACAGACCAAACTATTTTGTTTCGAAGACAAGCTGCAGGTTTTGTTTCAAAACAAGATTTACAGATCCGTTTCAATTCACCAGAACCATACTGTCCTTTTTAAGGTGCCCTTTCTAGTGCACACACAGACAAAAAACGTCATCTTTTTTTTTTTTTTTTTTTTGCTACAGAACTTTTTATGCTACTAAAGACTTTGAGCAAATTAAAGGGGGCAGGGAAAACTGTTTAAGCTACACTTTGGGATAGCTGTACTGAAGGCTTTATAAACAGACAACAGCTATAAAAAACCCAAAGAAACTCAAACCAACAAACAAAAAACTACATTAACAGTTCTAAATATTTTGGGTGGTAGAAAAAGAATCTGGAAATACTTGGCTTACTGCAAACAAAGAAAAAGATAGCTGAGCTTGAAGGACCCAAAAATACAATGGCACCATCTTGTACTCAAGAAAGCCAGAGCAGAAATGCAACTTCAATTACTTAGACACACTTTGCAAAGGTGAAAACAGTGATTCCATGTGCAAGATGGCAAGGAAAAAAATCCACAGCTGCAAGGAAAATAATACCAAATCAGGCTTTAGCTGATACTGTCTCCAATGTTTAAACGTTATTACAGACAGAATTCCTTGTGTATTTCAGTTCTTTTCTACCTGCAACTGAGAGTCCACCAAGATAAAACCCAAGAAGCACAGCAAAAAGCACGTAATGGCCTTACTGAACAGGGGAAAAGGTACTGAAAAAATCCTGAAAGGGATCTAGTTTTATGTTCATTATTTCCTTGCTGTCAACAGTATCATTAACTTCCAGAGAAGCTGGATTCACCTCCCCTGCCTTCTACTTTTAGAAAAATCATGTATAAAAATATAAATATAAGCCTTATTTTTATACATAAGGCAGCACTGTCCTCGGCCAGGCCCTCCCCTGCAACAGACAGCAGCTTGACATGGCTCCCGTGCTTAACCCCACAACTGCAACCACAGGAGGGATTTTTGGACACCAGCAGGCGGCCAGGAGCAGGGAGCCTCTCTTCCAGGCCTCACTGCTGCCGACCCAGGGCGGCCTCAGGGGCTCCCCCGCACGCCCGCCGCCGAGGGGCTCCCTGTGGCTGCGGCGCAGCAGAGGGACGGCGCGCTGCCGGGGCCGGGGCTCGAGCACGCCGAGGCCGCGTCTTCCCCGTGTTTCCTCGGAGGGGCCGCAGGGATGTTCGGAGGACCCCCCTGCTTTCTAGCAAGCAGCTGTACAAGAGGGATGTCTTTTCTTAGCCCTTGCCGAGGGATTCAAAATGCACGAGTGCCACATCTGAGTTGCCCAGGCAAACTTCCTGGCTTGTATGTGCCTTCAGGTGCCAAAGCACCAGGCGCTATTTTCCTCCCAGGACACCTCCTCCGCCAGCATCAACGACCGTCTGACCCGGAGAGGGGGGCTTCAGGTGTGTGTGTGCAGACACGCATATCAATATAATTTCACAGAGTCTCAAAACCAGGCTGGTTGATCAAAGAGCCCCAAATCATTTTGAAGAAGTGTCTTGAAAAGACTCCCAGCTTATCATTTCCTTGCCATGACCATCTGCTGCAAAACCCAAGCTCAGGCCTCCTGCCGTCTGCCTTGCAGAAATGGGGTAGCAGACGGGCCCTTGCCTCGCTCGGCAACGGCTCTTCAGTTTGCAGAAGATGTAAAATGGGGACAGTCCAACCTGGCTCTCATGCTGCCCTTCTCTCAGTTCACCACTGGATCTCACGCCAGAGGAGACGGAGGCCTCAAAGCACGCAGCTGCTAAAACTGCTGCTGCTGCAAAACAGAAATCCTCCCCAAAACACACAAAGCTCCAACTGTGGGGAATAAACAGAATGGGCTCATGTTGGCACCAAAGCTGGAAATTAAAAATACTACGTGCATAAGCTCATTGTGCAAGTATACTTTCAAAATAGAAGGCAGGGGTGGCTGCATGGCAATTTTATTTTTTATATGTAGTAAAATTAAGTTAACTTTTACAGCATCAAGACAAGTCCAAGAAATAAGGACGCTATGGCAAGTTACCGATTCAGCAAACAAATGGAATAATAATATTTCAAAACAAAAACATACCAGAAAAGTATAATCCATGCACTTCAGAATTATGGAAAAAAAAAAGATTAAGACTAAAGGTCCTTTCAGTGTGTATCAGCCAGATCTAAAGTATCCACGATGAACTTCAACTGCTGGCCATACTCACCATAATGTTAAAATCTATAGTACAGAAGTAAAAAGGTATGCAGCTTTGGCATTTGTAAGGGGAATAACATTTTCCTAAGCCAGGTGCTGGACAGATCTGCCAGTGAAACCTCATCTACATCCAGCAACATGTCTGCTATTCCAGTCCTGGGTCCCTAGAGCTGCTATTTAAAGCAACAAATACTTAAATAGAATATATAGCTCACTTACACACTGTTCCACAGTACTCAGAGAGACTTTAATGATAGTTTCTAATACCGAGCATGTACCCTATAAATTGGCAATATTTGTGAAAAATACCAATGTCTCCATCTTTTTTCAGATGCACTCCTTTAAGCACTCTGAATAGCCATGGAAACCATAGAAAGTTGGTTATGTTATTCAGCCACAGTCCCAATTTTCATGGTTTGGGTTTTTTTGTTGTTGTTGGGGTTTTTTTTGTTTTGTTTTGTTTTTTTCTTTTCTAAATGCTGGTTATGACTAACTACATTCCAGAGTTAGTGGGCCACAATGAAATAGGTGTTATCCAAAAATACATGAAAATAGTCTCTGTCCTGAAGAGTAAGATTCTGGCCACAACCTACTGACCTGAGAGGTTTCAAAGATGTTATCTCTGGGTGACAGACTTCAAAGCCCACAATATACAACAAGTTCTCTGCTAGAAAGGTTGTGGTCAACGTGCAGTCCCTCTGATGCTGCATGCTTTACTGTGGGCATGGCCCATCCCGCCTCGCCTCTGCCTTTTGACCGCAGCGATGGTCTGCCCAGGGGCTCGGGACCCACCAGTGCAGAAGTGCAAGCCAGCAACAAATTCTTCCCATGGTAAAAAAAATGGGCTATGAAAAAAGCAAGTAATGTCACAAATCTTTTACAGATTAGCTTATCATTAAACAAAAGCTCCTCCAAAGGACCGGTTCTGCAGAAGGAAGGAGCTGTGCGGTTTTCAGGACAGAGACAACCCAGACAACTCAAGACCTGCAATCGCTGCCAGCAGGCAGGCCTTGAAAATCCTGGTCTATACCTACAGAGCTCCTTCAAAGTCCTGTGATCCTTCCAAATCCAGGGACTCCAAGAGCCCAGCAGAATGGTATCCAAAAGACAGGCTGCTGTGGCAGGAGTTTGTCATGCTGCAGCAGGTTCTGGCTTCAAGTCTTTCTCATCCAAAGGCTCCCAGAAGTCAGGCAGCCAGTGCAGCCACCCTGGCTCCCTCTCTAGCTTTACATCTCCTCACCGGGTGAGCACCACAGAGTCTGACAATAATTACAAGCACTACGCAAATGTTTATGCTTTCTACAAATACATACAATCAGCTGGCCCCCTCACGCTAACCCACTGCAATGCCAAGGGCTCCACAATGTAGACCAGCTGCCTGCTTTGCCAGTGCTACTCTTTCGGAGCTCACGGAGCTCAGTGCCAGCTTGCCTGAGATCCCGAAACTTGAAAACCTGGTGTACTTGAAAACAGACTGCGCCGGGATTTGAACTGCCTGGATGATGGCTGACTTGACTGGTTTCACAACAGCAGCTGCAGAAAGCTGTGTGGGAAATTTTTCTGTTAAAAAATATTCAAACTGCAGTTTCACAGACATATCTTCTGGTAGCCAGGCTGGCTTAACAGCCACTGGCTCCCCCCAGCCTTTCTCCTTTGCCAGCCACTCACTCACTCCTGCCCTGGCCCCAGCACCTCAGTAGCCCTGACAGTTGTTTCTGCTGCTGGGGGTGACCAAACAAAGCAACCTACTGGCAAAAAAAAGAATAAAAAAGGAAGAAAAATGACCTATCAATCCTTCTCAGCTGCTGATTTAGTATGCAGTGGCACAAACAGTGGTACCATTTCAAGTGAGGGCACAGTGCGGGGGAGGGAGCGGGGAGCAGAGGTGAATGCCTCGCAGCAGAACCACACATATCCAATCTGATAAATCAGTGGAATCAGGTATGACGGTAATGTTAAGCAGCATGTAACTATTTACATACAAGACTGAGAAGTAAAATGAATGTGTCCTGACTACTGCTTTTGTAGAGACAGTGACATTTTTAGAAGGTATTTTCCACAGATGTTTCCAAAAAAATCTCAAAGGTCTTAGAAAATATTTTGTGTAGCCATTAAAACAAAGTGAGGAGTTTCAGGATCACTGCCCAAAATAGCCTATGGTATTTTTAAATTACACAAATGATAGGGAAGTATCAAGCTTATCACAACAAAGCACTCTTCCTTTTGAAAGACTTCAGCAGAAATGGTAAAAATCAAAGGGAAGAAGAGCACATTGAAAAAAAAAGTGCATACTTAAATGAAACGAAGACTTAGTAGTGTTTCCTCTCTTCCCTCCTAACTGACCACCTGGCCAGAGGGGCCGGGAAGACCACATGCTTTCCGGCCTGTCCGCGGAGCACAGGAATGTGCCCTGCTGAAGCTTCTTTTCATGGGGACCTACAGGGGCTTAGTTTTTCATGCACTGCTTGATTACTTGACTACCAGCATTATCTGGGCCATAAGATTTGCAGATAATGCGATCACTGAGCTGTTAACAGCAATGTCTATCAAAAACACCCAAACATCTACCCTCACAGCTACAGGCAGCATCCTAGTGGGCTGGGAGAGCAAAGCATCCAGCCCTGCATGAATAATGTCCTGAAGCAGCTACACACCTGCCTTTGGACTTTTAGTTTTAGGAAGCATCTAGCAAGCCAATCATTTTGTTAGCGCACTGGTTTGTGAAAAGAGATGCCTGATGCCAAGTGTCCCAGATCTTAGGAGTTGGGCTCAGACTATTATTGAAAATCCCCACTGTTATGAAAAAACATTTTGCAAAGGTTTCTTCAACCTGTCGCATGATTACACAGTGGTTTGTGAAGTAACTAAATTCACCAAAGAGGCTTTATTTTGTCCTTTGTCTGACTTAACTGACTTTTCACTGCTTCTTCTTTAATATTCAGACTCACTGCGTGGCTTAAGCCAAGAGGCAGCACATATACTAAAATTGGTACGATACAGAGAAGATTAGCATG
>VZTQ01012249.1:0-19860 GCA_013400755.1 Pelecanoides urinatrix
TGATTCTATGATTAATTATTTCAGTATGTTTTCAGATCCTTTTACAGTAGGGGGCCACAGAAGTGCAATGTGTTATTTGATAATAATTGTTCAGATGATACTTAATTTTTTTTTTTTCCCTATTTCTACTGCTTTAAGGAGCATTCTTCCTCCCATGATGCCAGATTGATGTATTTTTGAAGAGGCAAAAAAGTGATGACATTTAGACAGTAAGAGTTTATCCTACATAAAACTGCAGTTCATCCTTCTCACTTACATGAACCTTGTGTTGTATGATTTCCTTGATGTAAAACCCTTTTTCCTAATTACTTTTGGAAAAGAATAAAGAATTTTTGTTTGTAATACAGGAAATTTTGAGGTTTGAGCAGTATATAGAATAGAGAGCAACCTGTATTTCTTTTCTGCAGGTTTATTTTTGACCTAACTAAGACTATTTGTTTAGTGCCATGCCTTTCTTACTGTGTATGTAGGAAAAGGCTTATTTCAACTTCTTTTCCTCTCCATTCCTCACTTCATACCACCTTCTAAATCTTCCTGAAGGATCTGAAACTCGCTCAGGGCAGACAGCTTCCAAAGCTTTGAAAGCATGTATTGAAAATTATTATTATGAAAAATATAGTCCAATATGTTGTATGATTTGAATATAAAGCAAGTGTTACCAAGAATGGGAAATGTCAGAGAATTTTTGTGGGGCTCCAGGAGGTTCAAATTAAGTTAGAAGAAAAAAGGACACTCATCTATTTTGACTTTCAGCATGGTGAGATATTAGTTTCTTGTACAAATTCAGTCAGTGTTTTGAAAGAATATACAGTTTCAGCTGAAATCACTTGCACAGCTTAAAGGTACTAATAATTTGCAGTGTCCCTGCCCCGCCAAGTAAACAGAATTTCGGAGAGGTCAAACTCTTGTGATTATCAAGTTGTTACTGGGATGTCCAACTATAGATTGAGGAACCTAATTTAGACAGCCACATCTTTTCAGATCTTGGCTACATGTTGTGAAGTGTCACAGGAGCTTTTTGGATCAAAGGTGCTTTATTTTAATAGTACAGTGAAGGAATATCCCTGATGTGAAATGAGGTTTCCATTTTGACTGCACTCAGCCCTCATCCCCCCAAAAAACTATCCAACTGCATCTTGTTATATAATTTATCTGTCAATTCTGTCAAAAAGGAGAGCTTGTGTTACTTGGAGGGTCTTCATGCCAATTGCAAAATGAAAAGCAATGCACACTGCCAGTACAGCAATTGCCTGCAGGCTTATTGAATTTCTTTCTTCACTCCTACTCACCACCAAAACCAACTCAGAAGAAAAAAATTCCCAAAAAGGCTTGTTAGAAGTCAGCAGAACTGAAAGCTGATAAAATACTAAAATTTTTTTCTGGGTAAAAAAAAAGCAAAACTATATATTAGACATTATTAATGGGCTATCATATATATGCTTTACTCATGTATAGAGCCAGACTCAATGGGACTGTTGAACACGTAGGCAGAGGGGGCCACAAAGAGGTATATGTTGTGTTAGTTTAAGCCCACATATTCCAGTACCCCACCACGTTCTCTGTCTTCACTTGCTCTACAGGTTCTGAGTTGATTCTGTGAAGAAAGCCAACACAGCCCTCCTCTCTTTCACTCCCTCCATGTGTTAACTCTACACTTGTGAGAAAAGTAAATAGGATATAAAAGGATATCAGCTAGCAGGATCCATCCATTTAACTAACAGTATCCATCCATTTGTGCAGGACGCAACTCAAAATCACCAGTTCCAGAGCAATGGAGAATCTGAGATGCAGTATTTGCCCCCTGTGGGTTTTTCCAGCTGTATCATTCTCGAACTGAGGAATTATTATGGACTCGTATGAGGGAGTAAAGATAAAGGATGTGAGGGGAAGGCGTGGGGAAAGCCTCCACTCCAAAAAAGTGTTTGAAAGAAACAGGACATAGCAAGTGAAGGAGAAGCCTGGGGAAAGTGCAAAGACAGTGTGAAGCAACAGGAAGCATGTTATGGAAAAGAGAGAGAAAAGAAGCTGTCAGATAAGAAGAATCAAGAAGTACTAGGCAAAGTTAGGAAATTAGAGCAGAGATATGGACAAAATAAAAATTCTTGATAGCCATGAATATGTCAGTCAATGACATTGGTCGAAATGTAATTTCTAAATATCTGTTGGCTGTAGTTAGTGGTAATAATGGGGATGTAAGAGCTGGACAAAGCATGATGGGAAAAGAAAGAGGATAAAATAGGCTCTTGGTGTTTGTCTCTTAATTTTATCTGTTTTCTGTGTGTTGGCTCATTAGGAATCCTGCCTGCCTGCCAAGAGAAAAACCATTTTGGTTTTGCATAGTTTCAGCCATATGGGGGAAAAGAGATGCAGCGTCCTCCCTGAAAATTTTTGTTTTCTGTCTAATGTAAGATAAGATATTTTGGGCGCACCGTGCTGTTTGCATGGAAATATTACAGTTGAGGAGTTAAATGGCAGAAGCAGAAATGGAATAATAAGCTTGAGGAAAGTAGTCTGGTTGGCAGCTTATTGGAGGTTTTGGTTAGTAGTTATAACAATCCAAAGGCTTCTAGTACCACAAGCGTCTTTCTTTTCTTTTTGGTTTATTTGTGATGAGAGAAGAATGACAGAAAAGATCCAATTTTAAATTTCCAACATACTTATATTTATTCTCTTGTGTTTGGAATGGTGATTTATTAAGTGACACCAAAGCAGGCTTCGATGCTTCGGGGAACGGCTCACTGCAGCTCTCGCTATCCATTGGACAAAGGCTCCAAGCTATAATTTGCATAGGAGCTCTTATACAAAATGCCATAAATAAAAAACACGATGTGGGGATGGCTGAGAGCAAGAAGTCGCCACAGTCCAAACCTCCCAGAGCTAGAGGAGAAGTCTGGCTGAACGATCCTTCATTTAAACAAGGGAGAGAATACTTCTCATACTAGGGCAGCCTGCCAGGAACCATAAGAATCAGTTTATTATTGCTAGATTGATCTAAAATGAGGATAAAAAATTACAGAGCATAGTTGTTCCAAGCACTATAGGTGGCTTGTGTGTCTTGATGCTGTTAAATGGCCTGGAATATCGAACTAGAAATGTAGCTGTTGTGTTAGTCTGGAGCTTCCAACCCCAGACCTGCTTTCAAGCCCCCTTCCAGATGCATCTGTCAAACTGGTGAATGGAGAAGGTACAAAGTTCACTGAAGACTTAGGGGCTTAAGCCTGTTCTTTAGATCCAGCTGCTCTGCCCTTACAAATTTTAGTAAATAGCTGTGTGGGAACAGAACTTGGGCAATCTAAAGCATTCGCGGAGCTGAGGATGTACTCCACAAAACAGAGGTGTGACCATGCCAGGCTGAAGTTACCTGATCTAGATACCAGTAGCAATGAGGATGCTATGTTGCAGGACGCAGCACAGATTAAGAATCTCAGAAAGGTCTCGGTGTCCTCCGCAGGTTTGCACAGCCCGTGGTGAAGCCCCAGCTGCTGGCTCTTCTCTGCTACCTGCTGGTTTACACTTCCAATTTCACTTGCAGTGCAGATTTAATCTGTGTGTTAAAAATTCCCCAAACTATAGCAATGTTAGGATTGCCCTGTAAATATCAAAAAGTAAGGATGTGCCATGGCTGCTACAGCAATATTGTCCTACCTACACTGTGCATTCCCAAAATTGTCTGCCTGGCTTTCAAGTGAATAGTGTAGCTAACTATAATTTCACATCTGGCATCAAGTCTATGGGAGGTTTCCTGCAACATTTACTGAGATCCTCTAAGACTTAGAGTATGGTGTTTTCTTCACTTTTAATTTTTGTTTTCAACCATAACTCTATTGATAAAGAAACCAGAAAGAAGAAATGTGTTAGTTAACACATGAGGTTGTGTTAGTTTAACAGGCAGAAATGCGTAAGAACAGCCAGTGTTCATCCATCTTTCTTCAGACAGGCAGTGGGGAACCTTTTTGATAACTATTACATTTGTCACCAGTAGTGTCCTCATGTGACCCCACAGGACAAATTAGTGGTAGCAAATCCTCCTTTCACTTTCGGGTGCCTACATGCTCTCGCGAAGGAGTGGTTTAGAGGCCGCTTAAAGAATCACTGTCAAAGGTATTAGCAGAAAGTGATTTTAGTAGAGACTTATAAAGGTGTGACTTAACGGAGTTCGATGGCAAGGTTCACTCTATTACTTACTACACAGATGAAATATATAAAGAAAAATCATGTTATGTCTAAGGGTTTACATCTTAGGTATTATGTGTTTAGCAGCAGTCTAGGGTTCATTCACAGTTTTAGCAGCTCTTAATCATTAACTAAGCATTACAAACTTCAGCAGCACTTAATCATTAATTTCATATTTATGAAGTGTTAGTAGAATCTACTACAATCACAACTTAATTACAGATTATGCTTACTATTAGTTCACACACAAGCAGACAGACATATATATATATATATAAAAAAAAAGGTACAAAAGGGACCTGGTACAAATTCCCCTTGAGTTCGGTGAAGAAATATTCATGTAAAATGTCTCGGCATTTCTCAACGGGCAAGGGTTGAGCCTCGAGGAGTGAAGAGTTTCAGCCCAGGTCCCGTCAGACGACGGGCCTCCGAATATCGCGGACCCGGGAGGTTGCGCGCTGTGAGAGGCGTCCCGCTCAGAGGGAGGTGCTGGGCCACCCACTGCCATCCCGGAGAGCTCAAAGGGCCTCACTTAGGACCACCGCGTATAGGTTTGCAAGATGGTTGGCTTTAGTCACCTGTAAATTTCCATCCTGGTCACAGTCCCAGGTGGTAGTGACTAAAAATTCTGAAGGTTTCAGTGTTGTTCTCCTGGACTCCTGGGCCAGGCAGCAGGGGTACGTTCCCAGCCTCAGCTACGCGGAGTTTCTGATACAGTCAGGAGCGCTCGACCACCAGACGCAGTGCACCAAGGCCAAGGCTTCATGGAAATTTCTGAGATCAACAAGCAGCCCAGATCAACAAGCGGCCCAGGAGAAGGGGGGGTGTGAATGCACCACCACGCATCCAACATTTAAACCTGCGATGCCTCCCACAGCTGCAGCCTAACCCTTGAGACTTCTGAATCCCCCCCATGGCTAAGGCCCGATTTCGTGCGTGCAGGCTGAGCTGTGCAAGAGCTGACGGCGCGTTCCTTCAGCTGGCGTGCACGCAGCATCCAGCCCGCGTGGTGGGCACTCTCTGAACGTACACGTGAGACCTGGCCTAGCAGGAAAGCAAACAAAAAAGCCGAAGAGGGATATGTCTGCTGTACAGTCTGAGCACATGCCCGAGACAGCTGCAGGCTTAAGTCCCTCTTTTTCCTGATTTAGAACAAGGATTTGAACTTCGATATCTCACCTCTCAAGAAAGCACCAGGGTGGCTTTTACACTTCCTAAATGATTTTTGAGCAGGTCTGCCCCAGCAAGTTTGAGAGTTGTTATCTTATAATCAATGTTTAAGTGCATTATTCAACACCAACCAGCTGTTTTCTTAAAGAAACAAACTATTAGTGGAGAAGCCAGTAACCCAAACACAAACACTTTCTATACCTTGTATACAAAACAGTGCAATTTATGGAAAGGTTTTGGTTTAACCAAAACTCCCCGGCAGTGTAAACAGAGCGACAAAGTGGATTTATTTTGACTGAGACATGTGAGGTATCTGCAAAGGGAATCATTCTTAGCATAGCTATGCTGATTGCTAACTTCAGGTAGTTGGCTCAAAGGGTGGTTTTCTTATGCTATTTGTTTGAATAATTTACACAGTATTGCAGGATTTTTCTTATATGTCCACAATCTCATGCTGGATATATATGACATATCTAGTTTTTTAACATATATTTTTTATTTTTAACTGAAAATATTAAATTATTTTCATTAGCTGCTCTGGCATTTTTTATCTGTTAAGGTGCTACTTGCTTTTATGAAAACTCTCTGCTTCCAGAGTATCTTGCTGGAAGATCAAAATAGCAAATCATAAAAATGAATTAACTTCTCAGTCAATACTGTATGTATTACAGTGTCAAATGCAAAAACAGTTGCAGACAATTTGTGATTTAATTAAACACGCTGCAGCTACCTTAGCCAAATTTCTAACTCAGTATAAACAGACTCTACCAGGTTAAAAGTGTTAAAAATTTGTTATGTAATTTTGATATGGCCTCTGTTCTGCTGGATTTGGAGTTGTGTGTTCATGATGATTTATCAGCCTGATTAGATTGTCCACAACCAGGCCCAGATCTTTTATCCTCAGGCTTCCTAAGCAGTCTGTGTCCCGCCTTGCTTGGCCTTTCTGTGCCAGCTCAGAAGAACCACCACTCATTTCCCCAGTTCAAGAGAGACATGGACTTACTGGAGTGAGTCCCACAAAGGGCCACAAAAATGATTCTGGGACTGGAGCATCTCACATATGAGGAGAGGCTGAAAGAGTTGGAGCTGTTCAGCCTGGAGAAGAGAGGGCTCAGGGGGATCTTATCCATGTATAAATAAACACCTGTTGGGAGGGAACAAAGAAGAGGGAGCCAGACTTCTCAGTGATGCTCAGTGACAGGATGAGAGGCAATGGTCACAAGTTAAAAAACGTCAAATTCAATCTGAACACCAAAAAACATTTTTTTATTGTGAGGATAGTCAAACACTGGCACAGGTTGCCCAGGCAGTTTGTGGAGTCTTCCTCCTTGAAGATATCTAAAAGCCATATGGGCATTGTCCTGGACAACCAGCTCTAAGTGGCCCTGCTTGAGCAGGGGGGTTGGGGCAGATGACCTCCAGCCTCAGCCATTCTGTGATTCTGTCATAATCACCTTTGGACATGAGACAGCTGAATGGAAGTGTGCCAGTACCAGAGTGCAACTTGTCCATATTTAATAAAACAGTATGACATAGCCATGCAGCTATGCCATAGCTAAAGTCAGGCCCCAGAACTTGGTAGGGGTGTATTCTCCATGGTTGGCATGATATACTCCCTCTTGCCTTGGACAGAGGTCCAAGATCTGCATCAGTACAAACCATCCACACAAGGACAGTAGTTGGGAATGTCCAAAATTAATTGGTGCCAGCAACTCCAGTATGAATGTGGCCAGGATCTGAGACAGAGCCAGCGAAGGCTGAGTTCTGATGAAGGTCTGGAAGAAAGTTTACGGACACTGATGGGTCCTCTGGAGACAGAGGAGTATCCTGATCCTGTTCATCTGAGTCATACCCTGGACATGAACATGAATGGGAGGGATTCTGGAGTAATCATCTTCATTCAAAGGTAGTTTGCATTTCTCAGGAGGGAAGTGTTAACACAAGAATGACATGTGACGTGAGCGAGTGAGTGAGTGAGTGAGTGAGTGAGTGAGTGAGTGAGTGAGAGAGAAAACCATCAGTGGTACGGAGACGTCTGCTCTAAGTCTTGCCAGCAGAGTTTCATGCTGCAACTCTATTGCTACTATTACCACTGGTAAGAAAGATGATTTGCTGCCTTCCCACCTTATAAGTTTAGGATTAGCTCTTCAGAAGTTTTCCCCTCTTTCCGTATTCCTCTTTAATAATAGCTGATTTTACAGTTGTGAGTTGTGGTTTTCCTTTCTTTTGGCAGCTGCTGGGTGCACAGCTGCTGGCTGGGCAATAGCTCCTGCCCTGTGTCCCCTCCACAGCCAACACCGTTGGCCTTTCTCCAGGTCTCTTCCAAACAGGCAGTGGGCAGTTTGAGTAAAAAGTAGACTTCCTTGACAAAGCTATACGTTGTGACCCTATCAGCCTGGTCTTAGACCTCTTCTGTGCTCTGTTTTTTGCCCCAGGTAGATCACATCCAGGTACACAGTGGCAATCCTGAGAATTCACATGCAGGCACAGACATGGCAAACCTTTCTTATTACAAAAAGAAGAGCATGGATATCTAGCTAGACTGGGTTTATGTGCTGTTATTCTTTTCCACCCCTTCCCTGCAGACAATCATAATTTAAGCATCCAACATCTGACAAAACATCTGTAGTCATAAATGTGAATTTTAACCTGAGGTAGCAAAGCAATGTTCACCTAACATTCCACAGAATAGCAGTCTCCTTGGCTGACCCAGCAAGCAGTCGCTTTGCTGTATCAATGCATCAAATGATATGAGAGAAGCAGATACCAATACAAAGCATCTTTGTCGAGGCTTCCTTTAGCTTGGGTGGCCAGGTGATTTCCACGCCCCGGGGTGTTGCACCGCAGTCTGAGGGCTGCCTGAGATGCGTCAGAGCGGGTGAGTGAGACGCAGCAAACACGGCTACTGCTGATTCCCTTTCTGACCATTTTCTCATGCTTGACTTGTGAAGGGCATTGTTTTAGAAGTCATGAAACGGTAGGTAGCTGCAAGCCAGCAAGCCAGAGACTTCTGCTTCCCTCACAAATACCCAAAAGCTGACTGGTGTTTGTTCCATGGAGCTGCTCAGGAAACTGCTGAAGGAGTCCCAGTGTGGGTTACAGTCGCCTGTGAATGATGTCCTGATCACAGGTATGAGGGAGGCAGCAGTGTCCCTGCTGCTCTCCAAAGAGCCACCGAAAGGGAGATACTGCCCCTACCAGCAAAGAGGTTTGAAAAATATGGTCACCGCGTGCCCTTGCCTACAGCCGTTCTGTCAGAGAACAGATCCAAGTTCACCATTTTCATAGAACCATAGAATCTTTAAGGTTGGAAAAGACCAACTGTCAACCCAGCACCACCATGCCCACTAGACCATGCTTCCTTCATTCACAGCAACTTTATCATTATCGATTGCAGACAGAGCGTGTCGTGGGCTGATGGCTCCAAAGGAGATGTATAGCTGTGGGCTCTCAGCCTCGCGCTCGGACATGTTTTTGTAGCTTGACACATGCAACATTTTATGCAGTAACTGATGAATGTATTATGTATATCTTTTGGGGGGCAGAGACCAGAAACCCAAGCGTGGCTCTTTCCTAGGCTGTGGGTTCCTTTCTCCTGCTTCTCTCTAGTCTAACAAATCCTAATTTCCTTCCTGCACAGGGGCCCAGCTGCCATAGGGATGGTATAGATTGCCTCCTCCCCACCCTGCCTTCCGCTTCTAATTACTTAGGATACATTCAGAGATGTAGGTTTTGGTATCATCAGGCAAACGAGGGAAAATAGTCAGTTATTGTGTAGTATGAGCGTACTGGTGCTGGCTGTGACTTTAATAAAAAAGTCACCACAGCCATGTTTTGCGAGGAGACCATCCCCAGAGATTTTCTCAGAATGTGTCTGATAAATCACACTGACAGGGCTAGGGGAGAGACTGAAAATATTGATACACATTTTGTGTTTGTTTTGCATTTAAGACTTGCGAACGAACGTTTCTGTCAGAGAGGGTCTTGGCCTTCCACATTTGCTGGTTTGAGGTAGAAGCAAAGCTCTGTTCCTCCAGGACTTTTGAAATCAAGCTAAATGGTGCCACTGAGTTCAAAGCCTCCAGGGTGAGGAGCAAGCCATGAGAGGGTTTTTTATTATTGTTATTTCCATTTTGGATTTAGGTGCATCGATTCAGGTGAAATTTAGTTGCAGACATTCAAATATGTTCCACTAGATTGATCCTTAAAGTTCTTCAAGGGTTTAGCCCCTAGTTTCTACCCCATATATATATAGTGTAAGATTTAAGGTATCTTTTCCTAATATTTAAAATAAATCTTAAGTTTTGAAGGTGACACTTTGCTAAGGGGACAGCAGTAGCACAAGATGAATTCATTTTTAAAAATCCCTTGCCTGAAACTGTCCCAGCCACATCTCTCTGCATCCCTCATGCTGGGCAGATAAAGTGTGGATTTTGATATTTTGAAATTGCTTTTGATACTTTGAACAATTGCTTACAGTGCAAGATGCTGTTCCTCAGTAGTAGTAAACACTGGGGAGTGGACTTGGGCCCAGTGTTATTATTAGTTGTATTCACCAAGCCAGCTATCGGTCAGAAAATATTCAGCTGCCAGCTGTGGGCCAAACCAGGACTGGGGTGAAGGAAGGTTGGGGAGTGTCATGAGGGCATTGCAGAGGATCAGTAGCTGGTTTTAGACTGAGCCATGTGATTTGTAATATTCTCTTTGTTGATTGTCATGCTGGCTAAAAACCCAACCTTTTTATTTTCCCCGAGGAGAGAAGCTGATATTAAATAATGAAAATCATCACTGAGGTCCAACCGATCCGAAAATATCCATTAAAGTGATGATAAAAACTTCAGTGCTGAGTTCAGGGAAAGCAAAGTGAAATATCTGCATTTAGCATGGCCTCACTTATTCTCCTGCTTTAAAGGGTGCAGTGGAGAAAAAAAAAAAGAAGAGAGTCCAAAAGAAAGTTGGAATTAAAGGCAGACAACATCTTCTCAATTATCATATGTATTATTCTGCCAGTGCAGGACTGAATCTTTTAAGACTTATTTAAGCCTTTCAGTCCCTAAGGAGCATGATTTATGGGCTTTCTGCTGATCAACAGAAGATAGGCATGGTTAAAGTCTACAGCTACTTACGTACTGTGGTTCATGCTTTTGGCTCCAGCAGTCCCCTTCTCAGCCCCTGGGGTATTGTTGAAATGGCAGACATCACAGTTTCTCTGCCCTATTTTCTAACTTAATTTTACTCTGAAGAATGATGACCTTAGATTTGCACTTTTTTCCCCTTATGGTTTAGCTCTATCTTATTATAAGGACAGAAATGAGTAAAATTTTTGTTCCAGAAGAAAGGTATGATACGCCTTTGCAAAACTTGCAATGAAGCAAAAGCTGGCATTCAGTTCCCATCATGATCAGCAGGGTATAGAGCCCAAACAAAACAGGACTCTAGTGTGGTTTATACACTTTTTAAAATTAAAAGCTGTGTTTCGTGGCTCTCAACTTCTGAAAACATGTCCTCGGGTACATCTGTGCAAATCCTCTGACAAAACTGAATGTAAGTTCTTTTCTTGCCCTTTCACTGAAAACCTTCATTTCTGTGCTTAGACATTTGTCACAACAAGATGTCGAGGGCTGGCATCCTGCGCGCAGTGAGATCATACACCCGTCTCCTATCAGCACCACTATCTGTGCTCCTTTGGTGTAGGATTATCTACTGATCCAGGCTTTCTTCTGAGCTGGGCTAAAGGAGGTGACAGTGTTTCAGAGAGAATGCTCATGAGTTGTCTTTTAATTTGTTTTCCTGAGTTTTGTTTGTTAGCTATATAAGACAAGAGGTAATCAATGATGTGACAGTGGAGAAGTATAATATTCTGCAGACTAAAAAAGTGTCTTGAACATATGCTTTTATGTTAATGGAGGCAACTTTACTTCTGAAACTCATTGTAGATTAACTACACAAATTGTTAGGATTTTATCTAGGGATTCTTAACTGTCCAAAATTCTTTTTAAACTCCCTTCTTTATTATCATTTGGCAGAGATACTTCTTGTATATTCCAACAAATATTGCAATCACTTTATTGCTAAATAGATATGCTGGAGAAAGCATGTGCTTAACATCACAACATTTAACACTTATTAACGTTAAGTCATAAAGGTCTCTAAATTGTACTTGGATGGTACCTCCAAAGCCAGTTACTAAATTAGAATGTTATTCAGACAAGATGTTGAATACAAAGTATGTCTATGCTGAACAATGCTTCTGTTACAAGCAAATAATCTGCAAATTCTGACATCTCAATTAAAAAGTTTCCGTCATATCACTTTCCTTTTAATAAGAGATCATTTTGAGAGCAACTTTTGATTATCAGTGCTCATGATGGTAACAGTTCTGTGTTTACAGGTATCTAATCATCTTTGCTTCTCTTTCCTTCTGTAATCAGCAGAAACAGTGGGAAAACAAGGTAGGTGTCTCAAAGAGATAGGGCTAATCTCAAGGGTGTCATTTTTTAAAAAACATCTTAGATATTTTCTCTATCTGATGTATAGGTGATAAACAAAGAGAGGAAACACAAAGTAGAAATAAAACCTAAACATACATTTAAAACAATATATAGCAACATATAAAAATAATTCAACATATAAATATATATGTTCAGATACAAAGGGAGCTTATAAGAAGATGGGGTGCACAGAGACAAGGAGCAATGGTCACAGCTTGCAACGAGGAAAGTTCTCTCTGGATATATGGAAAAAATTTCCACCTTGAGGGTGGACAAGCACTGGAAGAGGTCACCCAGAGAGGCTGTGGAATCTTCCGTCTTCAACATTTTCAAAACTCAGCTGGACAAGGCCCTCAGCAACCTGACCTAACTCTGAAGCTAGCTCTGCTTTGAGCAAGAGGTTAGACAGACGGTCTTCCAAGGTCCATTCCAAACTCAGTTACTCTATGATCTTGTGTGGGTGGGTTTGTATGTGTTTGAGAGATAAAGCAGTGATTGCGTAAAGCTTAGGGCAGAAGATCTAAAATCTATGTAAAAGTATGTAACATCCCCCAGGTCCTTGTGAAGCCATTTTTCTCAGGCCATATTAGTGCAAATTTAAACTCATATATACATGTTGCAAACCTCTATAGTTAGAGTGTGATGAAAAGCATTGCAAAACAGAAAGCCTACACTGGCGTGGTATACATTAATTTTTTAGTAATTTTCTGATCTATATGCTGGCAAACTAAAATCACTATTCTCCAAAAGAAGTGATTATCTGCAGCTGCCAAGCTGGAATTTGAACTCTCACCTTCAGAATGTGATATCCACACACGAGCACACTGGCTTTTGCACACTCCAAGAGAAATATGGTGTCCACAGTTGGCAGGCAGGAACTGGTTGTCTTGTGCCAGTCCAAATTGGGAGAGGAGAATACACATCATTTAGAGCATATTTTTCTTATTACTTTTTCTGTGTTTCTTTTTTTTTTAACAGAAAGAACTGGAAATTAAACTCAAGAGAGCTACAAAAGTTATTTTAGAGATGTTACCCCTTCTTTCCATTTGCTTCCCTGAGCCCTTAATGAAAACATACAGCTTTAATGAATTTGTTCTTCTTCAGGCAAAATGTTCATGGATACTGCTGGAAGTGTTGCATAAGCAGAGCCTGCACAAACAGGTGTCCTGGTTCCGGCTGGGACAGGGTTAACTTTCCTCCCCATAGCTTGGGGATGTGCTGTGCTGTGTTTTGGTTGGGTATGAAAGGAGCGATAAGGGCACATCGAGCTTTGGCTGTTGCTGGGAGGCGAGCAGGGCCGGGCTGGTGGGCCCCGCTGGCCAATGGGGTATTCTATACCATGTGACATCATGCTTAGTATAAAAACCAGGTGTGGGGGGGGGGGCTCGCCCCCCGGTTCGGGACACGCGGTCGGCGGTCGGTGAGCAGTTGCACTGTGCATCGTCTGCTTTGTATATTCTGTTATTGTTGTTGTTCCCTTTTGCTATTATTGCTGTTCTACTTCTGGTTCATTTCAATTATTAAACTGTTCTTATCTCAACCCGGCAGCTTTCCTACTTGTACCCTCCCCGATTCTCTCCCTCATTCCACCAGTGGGGGCGGGGGGTGAGCGGCTGGGGTTAAACCACGACAGTAGGTCAAAAACTGAGGAGTTTGATTGTGTTTCAGAGAGGGAGGAGAGTCAGAAGGAAGACAATCTTTGATCTCCTACTCAATATGTAAGAGAATTTAGTTGGATTTGCTTCTAATCACAGTCTCTTAGTATCTACAGTCTTCCTCCATAAGGCATCGGGTATTTTTGTTGAGACAACACATTTTTTAAAATTAGCCTAGTTTTGCCACAGAGAATATTGAAATCTCTGTAGCCCAACAGAAGAATTCGGATAGTTTTGCTTCACTGGCTTTACACAGAAAATGATTTTAAAAGATCATTGTAGCTTAAAATTAAAAATGGAACGATCGCTTCAATCATTTTATTGCTTCAAACCAGAGACAATTTTATGAGAGTTTGGGTTTTTTGTGCACTGTGGATGTTACAGAGATACCAGGTGGCCAGGCAGGGTTTGAAGGGAAGCTACGTGGGTGTCTAAAAGGTGCACGGGGCAGTCTTCTCCCCCTGTTTTGGGAGCTCATGGTTTTTATAGGGTTGCCAAATCATCCAGGTTGGCAGGGACCTTGGAAGGTCCCTAGTGCAACCTCCTGCCAAAAGCAAGATTAGCAGAGTTCAGACACGGTTGCTCAAGGCCTTGTCCAAGGAAGACGGGTCCACAGCTTCTCTGGGCAAAGGTCTTCCAGTGCTTATTCATACTCACAGGGAAAATGACTTTCTTTATACCCAGTGTGAACCTCTCGTGTTTCAGTACATGACCTCTGTAAGGATCCTGGCTCTACCTGCTCAGTAACCTCCTTGTAGGTATGGAAAGCAGCCGTTAGGTCTCCCCCAAACAGCCTCTTCAGGACAAACAAGCCCAGCTCCCTCAGTCCTTCCTCACAGGGCTACTGCTCCAGCCCCTAAACATCTTGGTGGCCCTCAGTGGTCTTGCTCTGGTTTTGGGAGGCCCAAAACTGGGCATAATATTCCGGTATTGTTATTTATTATTTTAGATCACATTTTGAAGAATTAATAAATTAAATGTATTTTAAGAATTTAAAGGAGGTAAAGATCGACTTGGAAATAAAGAGTTGGAATCTGGGTTGTGTATAAATTTATTTCTTGTTCAAGTTTAGATGTAAAGCTCATCAGGATTACTCATTTCTTTCACTGAAAATAAAGATACATTTCTTCTACTTCAGTGTAAAGCTATGTAGCCTTACATATTACTGCTGAGACTCTGCTCTTAGGAAAGATCATGACTTCAATGTAGAGGAGATGAGTCACCCAACCATAGGAATATGGAGAAATTTCTTTTAAAATAAACTTTGGTATTGTTCATTTTAAGATCTCTGTCTGCTATGTGATGAAGTTAGGACACTTACAGATGACATCCTATGGAGCCCAATAAAGAATGGAAAGGTTCAATTCTTTATACTGCAAAAGCAGCAGCGTTTTGGCTTTAATACAGCTGAAGTGTAGAAGGTAAGATCTTTTACAGTCAGTGAAACCTCTGTGGAGCACAACGCATAAAACTGAATTTTCAATGAACAGAAATCTAGTTCTATAAAATAATATGATTTCAGAACAGTGTGTAATGAATCATCTCATCAATGTTCATGTGCATTAATTTGGCTGCTGAGACTTTTGAATAACTTAACTAAAATACATCCCTTCCTAGCTATCCCCACAGCTAAAGCTGTTGCCCAGACTCTCATCTGGTATTTCAATCATTGCCACATCATCTTCTTGGGCCTTGACTAATGCCTTCTTCCTATGACCGTGTTCATCAAACATAGTATTGCTCAGATAATTTTCCCAGTTCCTCACTCTGATAAAGTCCTCCTTAGGACGTGTGCAGTGTTCTTTAGTGCTCCAGTGCTGCACGATGGTGCACACACATTGCCATGCCTACAGTGAATGCCTCTCTGTTGATTTCAGTGAGACTACAGACACAAAGGTCTACCACATCCTACAGAACCCATTCCAGTACTTTTTAACCTCTCAAGACCCCTTTTCCCTTTGACTGTAAACATGTTCTGGGCTTTGCAGACTCTGATTCAGCTTCTGAACCACTGACATCATTCTTCCCAAAATCTTTAATGACTTTTCCTTAATCATATCTCAAAGTTACCTTCATTGTTCTTGATTTATCCACCATCATAAACAGCTAGCTATGTGCTTGAATCCTTGTCCTCCGTTAGCTCTGTGGTTCTTCTTGTTCGCAGCCTTTTTTTCCTGTTATCATTCCTTCAGAAGCTCACCCAAAAGGGATACTCTGGTGATCCTCATCCACCTTCCAGCTGCCTGACAGGGGCTGACTAGTCTCTTCAATGTATCTCTTCATTCCCCCTTCTACCCTCTACCTCTGGGTAGTTGTCTCTGAAAACACAAATTCAGTTATTATTTCTGTAATGGTGACTAGTCATCATCTAAGACTCATCTGCAGATTTGACAACCAATCTGTATCTAGTCTATATCTAGAAAGAAGATTCTTTCCATGCAGCCTATTTTAAAACGTGAATTTTCCATCCATCATAGTGTCAAAACTATCATCCAGAACCTTATTGCCAAATATCTTGCTTTTTTCAACATCGTATTGTGTGGATTTAAATCCAATTTAGTCTGCTGACTATCAACATTGTGTTCTTGGCCATTAACTTTGATTGTAATGCTCTTTTTCTTGCATACTTCCACTGATTCTTCCTCATAATAGGAAGCATAAGCTGCTTGTCTTCTCTTTGAAAGCACTTCTTGCCTATCACACCTCATGCAATACTGAGAGTTTACCTCCAATTGCCATTTAATCCAGGATGCAGGTCTCTATCATGCAAATTCTGGATCCTTCATACAAGTGCTTTCATACGGTCTCCTTAACAGCCCATCATGCTTAGAAAGGGCTCTTAATAAATACTTTAAAAAAATAATTAATTATATTCCTTTAAAGTCATCATAGCTGTGTTTCCTACCAAAGTCTTGAAAATGCCACTCCAGCTCAGTCGCCTGCATGTTACAGACCAACAGTGTCTCACTGTCTGCAGATGTTCCCTGCCAGCTGTCACGTGATGTAAATCACATCAAGCAGTCCTGAGGAAGTAGCTATGCCCTGTACTTACGTGGTAGTATGCTAGCCCATGGCTAGTGCTGCCAGGTATTACGTGGGCTGCCTGTGGGTGGTCTAGCCTGCCTGGCTCAAACTGGATGTTGAAATCCCAGCCAGCTCCTGAACCATCGATTGCAGGCTTCCTCCACAGAGCTGGCTCCCACCTGGGCTACTGCCTCCCCCATTGCATACAGGAAAAACTCAGTGCTGAGGATTACTCCTGCTCTCAAAGGCTAGGAATTTCACATGGAGATACTTTCCTCATATTTATTTTCCAGGTCTGGGAGACCTTCAAAGGAGCCCAGGCTGGAGAAGGGTGACAGGCTATCCTTCCTTAGGAAATGGGGAAATGTCTGAGACCTGTTTCCCCTGAAACCCAGTACTACACTCTGAGAGACCTCAGTTGTCTTCAATGTCAGCAGGGCAACTTTCTGAAAATCTATTTATACTTTTATATATTTCAGACACATCCAGAAATGGAGTTGTATTAGTGGGAAGGTCCTGATATCACTGTTTACACAAAGGACTCCGAGACTCGTCTCCACTCATGTCCAAAGTAACTGTTGTAGACTCAAAGCCCCATGACTATGTAGACCTGAAAACAGGTGAGGAGATCAGTTCCTGTGGTCCTCACAAAGGTGTAGTTAACACTTTTGTTTGATTGCCCCTTCCTCTTGTAGTCTGATCTTTCTCTCCCTTGCATTGCAGCTCGGGAGGATCTGTGGGGCGGTGGTATACTTTTTATTTCTGCATCAGAAAATAGTAACCGTGTACTCTAAAGACACTGCTAGTACAAAAAGTCTCAGGCTCAGCTGTCTGTGGCACACAATCTGTCACATGAAATTAGAGTGGATATGGGGACTACACTACAACTCCGGTTGCCTGTAAACATCCTCCACTAAAATAACATATGGCCTCTGTTGCAACAAGTTTTTTTTATATATATATCTATATATATATCTCTCTATATCTCCTTTGGAAAGTTTCAGCGTGTAAATAGATTGGGGAAAATAAAGACCACAAACCACATATATGCATGCCTTATTTTTTGCACTCTTTCCCATAGCATCCACTCTAAGTCCACTTGGAGACCACTGACACTAAGCTAGAATGACCTTGACTGACCTAGCCTGTGTTAATTAGTTGACGGGTCCTGTCTCTGTAATTCTTAGATTATGACAACACTGAAAGGTATGAGGTGCTCTGTGTAGCATAGTGAGATCTCATACACTGTAACCCCATGACAGTTAAGATAAATAAATATGACATCAGATAAATATGACATCAGAAGATATTCTTATATATTCTAATGTGACTTTAAAAAAACCTTTATATTTCATACTAGCGGTTAAACTAGTGGAGTACTACTACTGTAGTAAGGGTAGCCCAGGGGTTACAGCACTGTCTGAAAACTTGGGAAACTCAGGATCAAGTTTTGACGCTATCACATACCTCCCTCTTGATTTCAGGCAAGTTATTTAGCCTCTTTGTAACTCAGTCTTCCATCTGCAAACCGAGGATGCTGATGCTTCTCTGCTTCAGAGAAATTTTATACTGATAAATACCATCAAAAGTTCTGAGATCCCAGGATGGTATGGTAAACGCCATACAGTCAGACTTCATTTATCTGTGGTCAGATTGTCCGGGACATGGATAAAAAGCCAGCTTGGGTCTAACACAATTTATTAGCTCAGGCACAGTGCCATGTGAATGCAGTTACACTCTTTCTAGGGCCAGCTCTGCTCTGGAAAGAGTACATCTGCTTTTGTGAGAACCTAGCTGGCTCCATCCTGAGGCAGCTCAGGTATTTCAGCATCACATTCCCACAACCAGAAGTGTTGGGAGGTGGAAAGAAGCAGAAACACCCAGACTGGATCCAGCTGGGTTTATGAGACCTGGCTTTGTGCCAGCTGTGCCAGACCCACGCTGCCTCCCCAGCTTTTGCACCTGCCCTGTCGCGCCCCAGGTCCTATGGGGCTCATTAGATCAGGCACAGCAGGTCCAGCACTGCAACCAAGGAGCCACGGTCTGTTGGTACCTGCAGGGCTGGGGAACAGCCTGTGAGTGAGGAGCAGAGAAATCAAATGGCTCTGTGCGGTCAGCGTAGTTGATGCTATGAGGAATTAACAGACCCTCCTGCATCAGAGCTAAATTCACCTGGAACTTCTTGGGTGTTCCCTTGTTTCATACTCTTATCTGTACTATTAGGGTTCCCACTTTACCAGCTTTACAATACCTTTGTCAAGTAGAGATGAGGCTAGAAACAGCTAAAAATCACTTACTAACGTTATACTTCAGGACTTCAAGAGTCACCTTCCCAGGACAATGAAAGTGGCGCTTCAAAGAAGAGGCTTTGGAATGTGCCAGATCAGAATTTTAGAAAGCCAGAAGAAAAGGAGGGGAAAATAAATGGATCAAGGTCTTAAAACCGGGGATGAAAGAAAGAAAGAGAGTTAATTATCAAACACTGCGGGAAGAAAGNGCGGCGCGGAGCCGCTCTCCGGACCCGGCGGCGGGGCGGGATGGCCGCGGGGCCGCGCCGCGGAAGGTAGGGGGGGCGGCTTCGCCCCGCCGTGCCCGCGACCTGAGCGGCTGTGGGCGGGGTGCGCCCCTGCGCCGGGATAAATAGCGCTTTCCCTCCCTGACAGCCCGTCCCCGGGGCGCGCGGGGGTGCCGAGCGGCAGCGCTCGCTCGCTGCTTGCGGTCGCTCGGCGGACAGAGTTGGGGCTCTCGGTGACTCTGCTCCGGAGCCCCGCTCATGTTCTGACCTGGGTTTTTGATTTTTTTTTTTTTTNCTGCATCAGAGCTAAATTCACCTGGAACTTCTTGGGTGTTCCCTTGTTTCATACTCTTATCTGTACTATTAGGGTTCCCACTTTACCAGCTTTACAATACCTTTGTCAAGTAGAGATGAGGCTAGAAACAGCTAAAAATCACTTACTAACGTTATACTTCAGGACTTCAAGAGTCACCTTCCCAGGACAATGAAAGTGGCGCTTCAAAGAAGAGGCTTTGGAATGTGCCAGATCAGAATTTTAGAAAGCCAGAAGAAAAGGAGGGGAAAATAAATGGATCAAGGTCTTAAAACCGGGGATGAAAGAAAGAAAGAGAGTTAATTATCAAACACTGCGGGAAGAAAGAAAAAAAAAAAGGGAAAAAAAGGAAAGAGCGAGAAGTGACCAGGACAAGGTCATAAGCAGCGCAGGGAAGCGACAAGGAGGCTTTGTAGGGAGCGGGAGAAGCCCGCCGAGGAAGAGCCTCCAGGCAAAAGCCTCAGCGGCTCCCGGGGCGGGGGGCGCGGGGCGGGCGGGCGTTAGGGCCCGGCGGAGGCG